>JAXCGZ010023870.1:7500-17500 GCA_037179515.1 Halocaridina rubra
CTTGGCAAGTGTTGCACGTCTTAGTCAGTGGGGGGAAGATAAAATTCATCTACTTATTAGAGCACCAATGGAAGTGGTAACGACAGAAAAGAGAAAGGTATGGCTCTTAAGGGAGAAGAGAAAGAGAATCCAGATTAGAAGTAAGAGAAGGGTAATGGACAATTTGGAGTGCCTTAGATTTAACCCTATCAAGTAGATAAGTATAAGAAGAAGCACCCCATATGTGCAAGCAGTATTCTAAGCAGGGACGGATAAGACCTCTACAGATTTTAAGTAATTGAGAACAGGAAAAGTAATGACGAAAACAAAACCGAATCCCAATATTTTAGAAGCAGATTTTGGAGTTTGATTGTTTGGCTCCTCTAAGACAAGTCAGAGGCTATCTGGATTTCCAACACGTTAATAGAATTAAGAGAGCAAATTTCGTTAGTTACAAAAACAATAGGGCTATCAGGAGGAGAAAATGATGAAGAAATAGCCAGAAACGATGTTTAGGAGGAACTGAATTTAACTAAATTTGGGTGTCCAAGTCAGTTACACGCTGTAAATCGGAGTTGAGAGTTGAAGGATGAGTGATACAAGACTGATTACGAGTAGCAGATGAAGGTTGTAAAGAAAAGGTAGTGGAAAAATGAAGAATAGAATCGTCAGCAAAGACGTGAAGAAGAGAGGAGGATTGGAATGGAGAAGATCGTAGGTGAAAGAACAGTGTCCTGTGGAACACCACTAGTAACTGGGAATGAGCTAGATGCTGCGATGTCAACAACCACAGATACAAAACGGTCAGAGGTCAGAAAGAAAACTGGAAATCAGAGAACAGAGAGAAGGGGCAAACCCATAAGCAGGAAGTTTGACCAATATACCCTTGTACCACACTCTGTCAAAAGCCTTAGATATATCAAGAGAGACGACAAAGGATTCCCCATACTTCTTCAGAGAAGATGATCATACATGAGTGAGATAGGACAGGAGGTCACCAGTGGATCTTGCCTTGCAGAAGCCGTAATGGTGTAAGGAAGTAAGCAACTTAGATGCAAAGTGCTTCAATAAATGAGTACTAAGCAAAGTTTCAAATACTTTAGTAAGAGCAGAGGTTAGGGCGAATGGTCGGTAGTTAGAAGTAATAGAGAGGCCACCTTTCTTAGGAGCAGGTTGAGCTGGGGGTTGCTGCCAATATGAAGGATAGATTCTGGCTGAGAGGATGAGGAGAAAGAGATGGCAAAGCACAAGGGCCAGTTCATATGCAAAGTCCTAAAGGAACCTTACAGGGATACCATCAAATCCAGTTGCCTTGTTTGTTATAGAGAAAAACGTTATGGACTTTGCGTGAAGATAGAATAAGGGAGGTCTTGGGGCTAGAAAGGGGTAAAGTAAGAGGAACAGGTGCACTGGAATGGCTTAAGGAAGAGTAGTCACAAAATCAGAGCCAAAGAGAGTGGCATTGTCAGAGGGAGAGCAAGCTATGGAACCATCAGGATGAATGCGAGGGGGAGAGAAAAAGTTACAAAACTTAATGGAAAGGTTTATTGGCTAAGGACCAGAAGCATTAATCACTGGGAGAGGAATTAATGTCATGAATTTTCCTTCTTAAAAAGGAGGCTTTAGATCCTTTTTAAGGATCTAAAGAAATTCCGAAGTGCAATAAAGCAGATCTAGCTAAATCAGTAGGAGAGGCTTGTGAAGACCGTTGTGCTTGATTCTTTGCCTAAATAGCCATGGAGCACGCATGGTCAAACCAAGAAGTAGGGTGAGAAATAGCTTTCATAGAGAAGGGGATGTATGCCTCCATTTCCGAGACTCTGACATCAGCAACTTTTAGGGCTACCTGATCGGGGTTGTGGATCCGAAAGCAGTAGTTACCCTATGGGAATTCAAAGAAAAAGTTACGGAAATCATCACGTTGGGTTTGCTCAAAGTGCCAAAGCGGCACTGAGAAGGAGGAAAAGATGAAGGGGAGTGAAATTGGAAGAAATTGAGATCAAAGAGTGGTAAGATTTGCCAAGAGGGGAAAGTACATAATAGGGTTAGCTTGAAGGAATAGTAGTAAGGAATAGATCAAGATGTTACCTGTTTGGTACTGATAATCGCGAACACGAGTAGGATGTTTGATAATCTGCACCAGATCGTGAGTAACAGAGAAAGCAAGTGCCTCACTTCCTTCCACATTAGTGTAAGAAGAATGAAACCACTCGCTGAGGTGTGCATTGAAGTCGCCAAGATAAACTTCAGCATGTGGGTGAGGAGATAGCTAGGACTCATGGCAAGAGGACAGATATTCAATGGACACAAAGCTAGTACTTGTCCACGAAAAGAGTTCATGGAAATCAGAGTGGCTGCTGAGAAGATATGACTTTGCTTCTTCCCCTAAAGACAAAATCAGATAGTCTCATATTTCTCCAAGGCCTTGCAATGGAAAAGTTAATAATTAAAGTAAAAATATGTCAGTCTGAAGTGGTGGACGGAACATATTTCAAGAGCGATGACTGACTCTTTTTAAGAAGTGAAAAGGGATTTTCAGACACTTTCACGCATATCATAGGAACCGTCGTATATGAAGTCCGTAGAAACACTAAGTGTTTCAAGAAAAAACTTAACTTTTTTTCATGATATTAAGAATAAGTTCACATTGAATCTTTTAATATAGTTAAGTGAATATGGTGAATCCCTAAAATATTCACTAACTGTTACCTCCAAGTCCAAAATAGAGTCAAAGATTTTATGCATGAAGGAAGAGTAAGATTTAAGTCCTTTTTTTTTTTTTTTGAAGGACACGTGCCCCTTACTTACAGACATGCTAAATACACTAGATTTAGTTCTTAGTAATAGAGAGAATATGGTTACAAATTTAGAAGTTGGTGAAAAATTGGGCAACAGTGACCATGATTCCATTAGATTTAACATAATTTTCAAGGAAACTATAAAGGAAAATAAGAATATTGTTCCAAACTTTAGAGCAGGAGATTTTGAGGGCTTAAAAACTAAATTATCTAATGAGGTATGGGAAGGGATTTCTGGGGTACAGATGTGGGTAGTTAATCCAGCAGGTCAGGTCGCAGGTAGCGGATTACCCCAAAATTTGAGTATCACATGCCAAGGATTATCACAAGATAAGATCAATACATTAAATTCTCTCACAGGAAAGAACAGCAGCCCGTCAGTTAATATAAATTTGGATGAGGAATATAACAATTTTGTCATGACTCTTAAGAATAGTCAGAGAGACTATATTACCATGAAACATTGCAGATCAAGAAAAAATGACCCTAAATGGATGAACAATAGAATAAAGAATCTTATAGGTATTAAAAGAGGAATATACAGGAAACTAAAAAGAGGTGAAGAGCAGGTGAGGCAGCAATATATACAGTTAAACAGGGAAGTTAAAAAGATAGTTAGAGAGTCGAGAAGAAAATACGAAGTTAGAATAGCAGGAGAAGCTAAAGAAAATCCAAATGCGTTTTATCAACATTATCAAACAAAATTTAAGGAAAAAGTCGGACCAATTGAAGTAGCCAATGGCCATATCACAGATGACGATAAAGTGATGTGTACATGTTTAAATGATTATTTTTTATCTGTATTTACAAATGAAAACTTGGAAAATATTCCGGAAGTAGAATCCATTTACAGAGACAGTCCCGATAATATGCTTAGTTCAATAGATATTACGAGAGAGGAGGTAATAAAAGAAATAGATAAATTAAAGGCTCATAAATCTCCGGGACCTGATGGAATATATGCTAGAATATTAAAGGAATGCAAGGAAGAGCTTAGTTGTCCACTAACTGCATTATTTAATAATTCAATAAAATTAGGATCGGTACCCATGGAGTGGAAATTGGCAGATGTGGTACCAATATTTAAAAAAGGAGAACGTGTTAAAAAGAATAATTATAGGCCGGTAAGTTTAACGTCAACAGTGGGTAAGATTCTAGAATCCATAATTGCAAATAAAATAAGGGCACACCTAGAATTACACAGACTGATAAAACTTTCACAACACGGGTTTCTTAAGGGTTTTTCGTGCCTTACAAACTTACTGTCTTTTTATTCAGAAGTTTACGAGGCAGTAGATTGTGGCAAAGAATATGATACAATATATCTAGATTTTAGCAAAGCTTTTGATAGAGTTCCTCACAAAAGATTAGTTAAAAAGCTGGAAGCTCATGGTATAGGAGGAGCTGTGCTCAGATGGATCAAACAATGGTTAAAAGACAGAAAACAGAGGGTTTGCATAAATGGAGAGAAATCAGAGTGGGGCTCGGTTACTAGCGGGGTACCACAAGGCTCGGTACTGGGTCCTCTATTATTCATCGTATATCTAAATGATCTGGATTCGGATATCAGTAGTAACCTAAGTAAATTCGCAGACGACACTAAAATAGGTAGAACTATAAATGGAAAAGAAGACATTCATGCTTTACAGGAAGATCTAAATAGATTATCTGAATGGTCGGACAAATGGCAATTGGAATTTAATGTTGAAAAATGTAAAGTAGTTAAAATGGGTACTATGAAAGACAATACTAGTTATAAGCTAAATAACCATGAAATCATGAGTTCTCAGTGTGAAAGGGATTTGGGAGTTCTTGTGAGTAGTAGTCTTAAGCCAAGAGAGCAATGCACAGCAGTCAAAAATAAAGCAAACAGAATTTTAGGATTTATCTCAAGAAGCGTCAGCAATAGGACGGAAAAAGTTATTTTGCAGCTCTATCTTGCATTAGTTAGGCCCCATTTAGATTATGCTGTGCAATTCTGGTCACCCTATTATAGAATGGAAATTGAATCCTTGGAGAGAGTGCAGCGAAGAATGACCAAGATGATACACAATATCAGAAATCTACCATATGAGGACAGATTAAAAAAACTTAATCTACATTCTCTAGAGAGGCGAAGAGTTAGGGGGGATATGATTGAAGTGTATAAATGGTTTAAAGGGATTAACAAGGGAGATATTAATAAAGTTTTAAAAATTCATGATCAAACCAGAACTCGTAATAATGGATTTAAGCTTGATAAATTTAGGTTCAGAAGGGAAATTGTTAAAAATTGGTTTGGTAATAGAGTAGCTGATGCATGGAACAAGCTTCCTAGTAGGATAGTAAATGCCAATACCTTAGACACCTTCAAATGTAGATTAGATAGACATATGACAGAGGTAGGGTGGGTATGAATAGGTTAGTGCTTATTAGAAAAATCATAAAAAGAAAAATAGAATAAATAAGTAGAGTAGAATAGAATAGGTTAGACATGCTGAAAATACAATTCAAAAATGGAGCTGCCTCGTGTGTGCCAGTAGGCATGTTGCAGTGTCCTCTATTCTTATGTTCTTATGTTCTTATGTTCTTAACCAACAATCCTTGTATGTGTATTTATAACAGAACTGGCAGAGAAATATATAACTGATCATTTAGTAGTCTCCGTGGCAATATGGTAGCGCAAGCGACTCTGAGGCGGCAGGTCGAGGGTTCTCGCCCCGTCACGGACTGAGGTTAGTAAGGGCATATACTCAGGGTAACGATTACATCTGCCAAAACAAGTCCTTCGCAGGAAGGCAATCATCCTAGGCCATAGTAGAAAAGGGAGTTCGTAACGTAAAAACCGAATTAATCAACTGATCATTTAGTAAATACCGGGATTTATAGTTTTCAAGAGACTGTCTTCAGCAATGCATAACGCTTCACAGATCATATAAGTTATGCAAAATGGATAGGCTGGGAGATTACTCTATTTCTTGATTTGTAAGAACGTGTTACAACGTTATTAAAAAGGAATCTATTAAGACTGGAATGCAAAGCTAGAGTCACATCTCAGCTACTTAAATGAATCAAAGGGGACATCATAAAGCAAGAGAGTAATTACTAAATATAAACATCGATTATTATAAATGAAATTTGTGTGTTGATAGGTTAATTTCTCTCCCATATAGCTCCCATATAATCACAATTTATCTTGCGGGTAGTGTGAGGTCCTCTGTAAAGATGCTACATACAGTAAAAAAAAAAAAGCTAGCAAAATATTACTGTATGCAGACTATGTCTGCTCTCAAATTGATTTAAAAGAGAAAACAACCTTACAACTTAACTGCTATACTAGGAATGAACGCATTTGGTCTGAGTTTAATAGGTAGACAGTGTGATTGCACAGTTAATATGAGTCACTTGTTTAACATTAGAAAAAAGTTCTGTGGCATCTGAATGTGCATTATTTTGAAATATAAATGTGGATTTCAAGTAAAGACTGCAAAACATAATTTAAATTATTACATATTACTATTGAAAAGCACTGGACTGTGCCACTGCGTTCATGAACTTGGTAATTAATGAAGCAATCTTGTAATCCTGAATATATTTAAGGATGTGGAACTATGGATGTCTCCAATATTCAAGTTCATACGGTGTTTTGATATAGTAGTGAGAAAGACAGATCTGTACTGGCCAGAAACATCGACCCCACATAAAAGTGGGAAAAAGATGTAGATGAAGAAGAAGAAGAGTGAGAAAGACAAACTGAACCAATCAGGAGATCAAGAACAATCCGAAATAAATCTATGTTGATAACGACTTCACAACCAAAGATATTCTGAAACATTCTTTGAGTATGAATGCCATTTCAAAACTGGCATGCGATGAATGAGAATTTTAGCAGAGCAAGGAACGTACTTAAATGGATAGTGATAAGAAGAATAATCATGTACCTCAAGTAAGAGTTAGAAACGGATTAGCTATATCTAAGAGGGTAGTTATGGTCTTCCTAAATGCATATTATTCTTATTATTGGCTTTAGTATACCATCGCAATTATTGCACTTTAAAAGCTTTATTATTGACATTATTATCATTATCATTATTTATATTATTATTATTATTATTATTATTATTATTATTATTATAATTATTATTATTATTATTATTATTATTATTATTATTATTATTATTATTATTATTGTTATGATTATTGTTATTATCATTATTATTATCATTATTATTATTATTATTATTATTATTATTATTATTATTTTATTTTTTTTTATTATTATTATTATTATTATTATTATTATTATTATTATTATTATTATTATTATTATTATTATTATTATTATTATTATTATTATTATTATTATTATTATTATTATTAGTATTAGTAGTAGTAGTAGTAGTAGTAGTAGTAGTAGTAGTAGTAGTAGTAGTAGTAGTAGTAGTAGTACGGCACAACAATAAGAAATAATAATGTGTATATTTTATTTAATCATAACAATATCAAGAGAGCATAGTTCCTTACAAACTAATCTTAAGAACTAGGGAAGAGACAACAATGCAAGGAACTTTTTCGCTTTAAAACAAGTATATTACTACTCAAATACATTAGAATTTTTGCATGTGCGTGAGAGAGAGAGAGAGAGAGAGAGAGAGAGAGAGAGAGAGAGAGAGAGAGAGAGAGAGAGAGAGAGAGAGAGAGAGAGAGAGAGAGAGATTATTTTTATTATTTTATTAATTTATTGCGCCAAGGCGTCAGACATTACATGAGTTCATACAAATAATGCTTCAAATGGATATAAAACCAAGAATTGAACATGGTTTACAGGGAGGTGTACATATTGATAAAACATTGCTGCATACTAACACACAACTCACAGAATGGCAGCACAGAGTACATTATATGCAAAAGTAAAGCTCAGAGAAACGCAGAATGCACAAACAGAATTATATAGCAACATACAGAAAATATATGTATAATTCAATATAATTAATGGCCACCAAAGTGAGGAAAACGAGCAAGAATAACATCAAGGTTGTCATCATTAAGTAAAAATGAGCAGATCTGTATTAAGTTCTGACCTCGTGGTAAAACATCTCTCACTGCGGGGCACTGAAGACAATAGTGGTCAAGAGTGTTAGCATTAGTTCGGTCGCATAATGTACAGGAGGTGTACTGTGGCATATCTAGAGTCTGGGAGACCTGCCATAAAGGCCGATACCCCATTCTGAGCCGAGCACTAACTACATTGTTTTTCCGCACCATTAACCCGCGTCTGCGATACTTGTAGCGACTGTGAAGGAAGTGATCATGGTGCTGTATGGACACACTGTTGGCCCTCTCCGTGTCCCTGCGCTGGACCGTCATGGCAAACCCAGCTGAGTAGATGATGTTACGTAGGCATCGGAGGGAGGGCTCAGCGTCCACAGCATGCCCATCCAGCATACAGGCCGCCTTGGCAAGACGATCCGCTGTGTCGTTGCCAGTCAGCCCAATGTGGGATGGAGTCCACACAAATGACACAACAAGAGAAGCATCCCGAGCGGCTGTGAGGCGACATAGTATATCTCCCACAGCACGGCCACAGATAGGTCTTGGCGAGGATAGGGCTTGTAGGGCCGATTGGGAGTCACAAATTATTACCCCATTCACTCGTCGTCGAACAAGGAGAGTCACGGCATCCAAGATGGCATTCAGTTCACAGTAGGTGGAGCTCGACGAGGTGGGTAGTCTACGGCCAATCCATGAATCAGCCGGCACAGGCGGCTCCATGGTGGGGGAAAACACAGCACATGCCGCCCTCCCATCTGCTTGCACAGAACCATCAACATAGACGTGGTGTGCTGCAGGGACAGACGTGGATACATCAGCGATAGTCTCCAGAGCTAACTGTCTCTGCAAGGGGGGATAGACATCCTTCGAGGTCGGTGTATATGTGACAGCGGGGAGGGGGACACGCCAGGGTGGTAAATCTGGGACAGCCGCCTGCACTGGCAGGTCGATGTCAAGGCCACGGAGAATGTCACTCACCACCCTGATAAGGTTATGACCTCCTGCTCGAAGTGGGAGCCTGGGTGCGTCTGGATCAAGGGACGTCCTCATGACAGCAGAGAAGTACGGAGCAAGAAAGGGGTAGTGAAGACACTTAACAGTAAAATAGGACACATTGGCATAAATCCTCTCCACAAGAGGGGGTAAGTTGAGCTCCAACTGCATACTCACAATACGGGTAGAGAGAGAACATCCCAAGATAAATCTCATGACTCGATTCTGGAACTTTTCAAGTGGCTCGAGAGCTGGTTTAGGAAGTTGACACAAGGCAGGAGACAGATAGTCAACCACTGACCGAAGTAGTAGGATGTAGAGGGTCCTCGCCACTGGGATGGAGACTCCTGCAGCATTGTTGGCAAGCCACTTGACAGATGCAAAGCGGGGCTCCAGACGGTCAAGAAGGCTCTTCACAAAGGGATGAATTCGTTGACGAGCAGGTATAGCTGGGGTGATCCGGACAGGTGCACCTAAATACGTGTACTGTGTGCAGTGAGGGATGACATTACCACCCATGGCGAATGCGGGCAGTGCTCTGCAGTTGCGTGAAGTAAAAATCCTGCTTTTTTCTGGGGAGATAATAAGGCCACAGGAGGTAGCAGACACGTAAAAGTCATGGAGCATGTGCTGAAGGTCGTGAGTTGAGGTCGTGTGGATGCATATGTCGTCCGCATAGCAGGTAACTGTAGTACCGGGGATGACAGGAAGGAGGGAGAGTAGACGATGCATAAGGATATTGAATAGAAAAGGACTTAGCACACCCCCCTGAGGAGTACCCAGTTCAAACCGTTCATAGGAGCTATACGACCCTTTAAAAAGGACGCTTGATGTTCTGTTGCAGAGATATCCCCGTATCCATTTCAGTATGTTCCCCCGAACTCCAAAGTCCACCAGCTGGTCAAGAATAATTTCCTTGTTGGCTATATCGAAGGCAGATTTGAGGTCCAGGAAGGCGACCACACTGGTGGGAGAAAGACGGGTGTAGAGTTCAGCGAGGCAGTGATGTGTGCTCCGTTGTGGGAGGAAACCATAAAGACTGGGGGAGAGTTTATCCTGTAGACGGTGCATGAGCCGGGCAAGAAGGATGCGTTCAAACACTTTGCTGAAGCAGGAGGTGAGGGAGATAGGCCTAAATTTGTCGGTTCCAGGTTTTGGTAGAGGAATAATAGTGCTTCTGGTCCAGGCAGAGGGCACAT
>JAXCGZ010023871.1:10000-22944 GCA_037179515.1 Halocaridina rubra
GGTCTGGCAATCATGGTGATAAAGCCAAGTTTCATCCATGTGACAAAACGAGCCATAAAATCAGCCTTCCCCGCTGCAAGACGGTCCAAAATTGCCTTTGATGTGGTCACTCTGATACGCTTTTGATTTGCGTTTAGACAATTCAGAACACATTTTGGGAAAAGCTTTCTCATGTCCAGAATGTTGTGGATGATGTGGCCAACCCATTTACAGGAAATCCCCAGAGTCTCAGCTATGACTTTAGCTGAAATCCAGCGATCCTCTAGAAATATAACATGCACAGCTTCAGTTTTGTCCTCTGTAGTAATGGAAGTTGGCCGTCCTGACCGGGGTTCATCTGTGACCTCAAAATGACCAGTCCGGTACCTTGACGCCCAGATTTTCACTGTAGAGTATGATGGGCAGTCATCCTTCAAGACATCCTTCATATCACTATGGATACTGCCGCTCTTTTGCCTTGCAAGAATAGGAATTTCATGGCCACCCATACTTTAATTTTACCATATTCCACTGCAGGAGCTGCCATCATGCATTAAACCTGTAATAGAGAGAAAGATATATTGCATACTATCAATTTTTTTTTTTTTTTTTTTTTTTTTTTTTTTTTTGCATTTCGTGTCCTAAATAGTTGTCATACCTCCCCTGTAAAGATAACAGATCTACCCTTCCACGATACCCTTAAAGCCAGTAACTTTTCAGCACCGCCTCTTTTATATTTATATATATATATATATATATATATATATATATATATATATATATATATATATATATATATATATATATATATATATATATATATATATATATATATATATATATATATATATATATATATATATATATATATATATATATATATATATATATATATATATATATATATATATATATATATACATATATATATATATATATATATATATATATATATATATATATATATATATATATATATATATATATATATATATATATATATATATATATATATATATACATATATATATATATATATATATATATATATATATATATATATATATATATATATATATATATATATATATATATATATAATATATATATATATATATTTATATATATATATATATATATATATATATATATATATATATATATATATATATATATATATATATATATATATATATATATATATATATATATATATATATATATATATATATATATATATAGTAGGAAAAGCCCATTAAATGAAACAACGAATATATATATATATATATATATATATATATATATATATATATATATATATATATATATATATATATATATATATATATATATATATATATATATATATATATATATATAAAGTACTTATTAATTTCGTGACCTAAACTAATGGTGACCAGTTTAGGTCACGAAATTAATAAGTACTTTATATATATATATATATATATATATATATATATATATATATATATATATATATATATATATATATATATATATATATATATATATATATATATATATATATATATATATATATATTCGTTGTTTCATTTAATGGGCTTTTCTTACCATTTTAGACTGTATGTTAACAGTTCAGTGTTATTAATATATACATATATATATATATATATATATATATATATATATATATATATATATATATATATATATATATATATATATATATATATATATATATATATATATATATATATATATATATATATATATATATTTATATATATATAGATATATATATATATATATATATATATATATATATATATATATATATATATATATATATATATATATATATATATATATATATATATATATATATATGGCTTTACAAAGTTGCTCAAAGCTTGTTTCTGTGTGTCTCCTGTTATGGTAATCTGCACAGACAAAAAATTTATAAGTGGAAAGAAGGATAAACAGACAGAATGTGTAATTATGGGCTTAAGTTATCGCCTTAGGCATAGAGAGACCAGCTGACAAGTGGCTGGACTGCTAGATATTACTTATACATTTTATTTTTATTTGTTCTATATTCTTTCTATAGAATTCTTACACATTCTTTGACTGGACAGTTGAATAGTTGAAACGACTGAAAGTTGGACTGGTAGACAAATAGGCGTCCATCCTACCTAGGTGGTTGTCATTTTACAATGGGAAAAATTGATACGTGTTCCAAATGCCGAGAAAAAGTGTAAAGTATAGCCATTAGAAGAACGGCATGCGTGCTATGACTTATATATCTATATTTTCTACCTTATTTCCTCACCCTTTTTTTTAATCACGTCCACATACATATACACAAATCTACATACTATAGAGAATTATTCTCATTCTTTTGACATTTACAGAAATTTTATTCCAGAAAGACTTCAAGCATACTTGCTTGTTTCTTACTTCCAAAGTAGCCAGAATTATTGAGTCTGGCGCTTACACTGCGATACTACAGCTGAAGGTCTTTTGGACTTAAATAGGACTGTCTAGGACAGTTGGCTTTTAAGTCTTCCTTCACTTACGGTTCTTTTTCTATGCGTACATCAACACCAAATATTTTTGGATATTCGTTACACATCTCTTATTATCCCTTCCCATCTGACAAGTCACAGCACTATCCATCTCTGTTTCTCTTTACTTTGTTTTCTTCTTGCCCAGGGCCAATGAGGGCAGTTTTATATATTTTTGTATTTCCTTTTGCCCGTCCTGGTGTCACACTCATAAAGAAACTACCTTTTACCTTTCATTTTATTGAGTTCATTGAAGAGACTGCGTACTTGGGTATGTAAAGAATACACAAGGTTCATGGTTACTTGTGCTGGAATAAATGAATAGATGAGTGAGGAGGTTCATTCAGTGAGGCAAGAACAGGACAGTAAACAAAATAAAAAGCCAGATGGATTTTTTATACTTAATTATACGATATTCATGTTCTATTTCCACAGGGTATTTTTGGGTTCCTCCTCAAGTTTTCAGTGGAGTTTACTTGGCCCCAGCTGTGGAACATACATGTATAACCCCAAAAGATCTTAATGATACTGAAATATCCGAGTAAGTTGCCATTGAAAAGAAATTACGGCAATTATTTTAAGATAAAAGTATGTGTTCACTCTTTTCATCTGGTAAGTACTTTAGCGCATTTAGCTTGATAGATTAGGAGTAAAACATTATGATTTGCAAAAATTATAAATACTCATTTTATTTAAGCATAGATGAGGGTCAACAGTCATTTGCACGTGTAGAGTAAAATAAATAATCATTTTTTGTCTCCAAACATAAAAGAAAAAAATATTAAAAGTTAGCATGTCTGAATAAGAGAAAATAATAATACCTTGGATTGATTGATTAAATTTCAGTGTCTTAACCACTGACTAGAAATATCTCCTCAATTTCATGCTGTAAACAAAAGGATAAAAGCAAAAAAAAAAGGCTGCTAAAGCTGTATCTTCAACTTGTAAGGATTCATTATTCATTTATAACTTTAAGATATTTACAGTAACGAGTTCAAAAACTCGATCATCCTTAAAAGTTTAACTTTGTTTAGCCATGACTACACTAGATATGTATAATTCTCATGATGTTGACAACCGGTGAATTACCTATCAAAAACATGTATAATTTTCTAATTTGCAATAGCTTAGTCCCGCAATGTTTTGCTTAAGGTAATGCTTTCTTTTCCAGAGATGCGTGCAAATACTATGTAAATGTAACAGGTCCATCTGGAGAGGTATTGAAACGCGAATATCCATGCACTAAATGGGAATATGACACGTCTGTATATTCCTCCACACTCACATCTGAGGTAAATATAAAACTTGATTTGCATTGCTGAGACCTGCCAAAGAATATTTTTGTATCGGATGTTTTGATTTTGGTTTCATTTTTCTTTTATTTGGATGGATTTTAAGGATAATTAATTTTCCTTTAGTTTTATCGATATGCAAAGTATTTAAACCCTTTACCAATTAACACCTCAAAGTTACTTAATTATGTATTAATATACATATAATAATGTTTGTAAATACTACCAGGCCATAGTACTGGTTATGTCAATTCTCTGCAAGTTAAAATATTTCAGTCAAAGTTGATACTTCTTACTTTTATTCCCCCTTGTACATATAGTCGTATAATTATTCATATTATTACTTTGTTTTTTCATCTCTTCCACTTTAAAATGTTTTTAGTTGAAATATTTCTTAATTTTGAAATTACCTTGACTTTGCCCTCCCCAGTTTGATTTGGTTTGTGATAGAGGTTACTTCAGAGCAACCTACCAGAGTCTACCTGAAATGGCAGCAGTATTTAGCTCATTTATCATTGGTTATCTTGCTGATAGGTACGTATATTGCATGCTTTAAACATGGAGAGGTATTTGCATTTTATCTTACAGAACAAATACATAAAATTATATAAATTAATTGTGATTACTTAATTGTGTTTACGGGAAAGAGCCCAAAGCTCGTATCTTCCCGTCTCCTGATCGGTTCCGTTTTCTACTTAGTGATACTTATCATACTTAGTGATACTTATCATACCTGTCCTTAAAACTATGGATTGAGATAGCATTAACTACCTCCTCGCTTAGCGAATTCCAATTATCACCTACTCTTACACTGAAAAAGTATTTCCTTACATCCTGCAAAGAAGATTTCTTACGAAGCTTCAAACTATGACCTCTAGTTCTACAGCCAGCCATATCAAAATATCGATCCCTGTCCACTCTATCATAACCATGAAGGAATTTAAAGACTGTCACCATATCCCCCCTCAATCTCCTAGCTTCGAGTGATGGTAAGTCTAATTCCCTCTGCCTCTCATCATAACTGAGATTACGTATTTCTGGCACCAGTTTCGTTGCATGTCTTTGAACTTTTTCAAGCTTAGCTATGTGCTTTTTCAAGTGCTGATTCCAAAAGGGGGCTGCATATTCAAGTTTTGGCCTCACATAGGTTACATAAATATTTCTGAACATTTCCTTGTCCATGTGCCTGAAGGCTACCCTTACATTTGATAAGAATGTGTATGCTGCCTTTACTATGCCATTTATATGTATTTCTGGAGACAAATCTGCCAGTATGTTTACTCCTAGATTTCTCTCATTTTCTCTCTCTTCAAGTTGTACTCGAGCCACCGAGTAGTCAAGCTTGGGCCTTCTTACACTTATACCCATTCTCATTACCTTACATTTTGAAGTATTGAATTTCATTAGCCACTTTTCTGACCACTCATGCAGACTATTTAGATCTTCCTGAACTTCTCTACCATTGTTCTTGTTTCCTACTCTCTTCACAATCTTTGCATCATCTGCAATCATATTCATGAATGAATTTACAGACTCTGGTAGGACATTTACATATACAAGGAACAAAAGTGGCCCTAAAACTGAACCCTGTGGAACTCCACTACTAACTTTTCTCCATTCAGACACTGAGTGTCTTACTCTAACCCTCTGTTCCCTTCCTTCTAAGTAAGTTTTTATCCATTCCAAGACATTTCCACCTATTCTAGCCATTGCTTGCAGCTTCCTAATAAGTCTCCCATGTGGAACAGTGTCAAACGCTTTTTGGAAGTCTAGGAATATGCAATCTGCCCAGCCCTCTCTTTCCTAAGATTCGGCTTACCTCATCATAAAATTCTAATAAGTTTGTTACTGTTGATTTACCTTCTCTGAAGCCATGTTGCCTCACTGACAAAAGTTGAAGGATTCCAAGTGAAGAGAGATATGTTTCCTTAGTAGTTTCTCCATAACTTTGCAAACTATGCTGGTCAAGGAAACTGGTCTATAGTTCAGAGCCGTATCCCTCCTTCCCTTTTTGAAGATAGATATCACGTTTGCTTGTTTCCAGAATCTTGGAATCTCCCCTGACTCCAGTGACTTTTTGAGAGGGGAATATATTGAATATAATCATAATTAATTGATCCTCCTGTATATTCTTTTAGCTATAACCAGGAACTTTTCAGCACCGCCTCGTAAGTTTCACAGTTGGTCACCCTCTAACCCTGTGGTTAAAAGAGTAAAAATGAACACCAAATACCAAGATACTGCCCTATCACCAGGCTCTGTTATAATATTCATATACCTGTGTGATTACTTAATTGTGTTTACGGGAAAGAGCCCAAAGCTCGTATCTTCCCGTCTCCTGATCGGTTCCGTTTTCTACTTAGTGATACTTATCATACTTAGTGATACGTATCATACCTGTCCTTAAAACTATGGATTGAGATAGCATTAACTACCTCCTCGCTTAGCGAATTCCAATTATCACCTACTCTTACACTGAAAAAGTATTTCCTTACATCCTGCAAAGAAGATTTCTTACGAAGCTTCAAACTATGACCTCTAGTTCTACAGCCAGCCATATCAAAATATCGATCCCTGTCCACTCTATCATAACCATGAAGGAATTTAAAGACTGTCACCATATCCCCCCTCAATCTCCTAGCTTCGAGTGATGGTAAGTCTAATTCCCTCTGCCTCTCATCATAACTGAGATTACGTATTTCTGGCACCAGTTTCGTTGCATGTCTTTGAACTTTTTCAAGCTTAGCTATGTGCTTTTTCAAGTGCTGATTCCAAAAGGGGGCTGCATATTCAAGTTTTGGCCTCACATAGGTTACATAAATATTTCTGAACATTTCCTTGTCCATGTGCCTGAAGGCTACCCTTACATTTGATAAGAATGCGTATGCTGCCTTTACTATGCCATTTATATGTATTTCTGGAGACAATTCTGCCAGTATGTTTACTCCTAGATTTCTACATTTTCTCTCTCTTCAAGTTGTACTCGAGCCACCGAGTAGTCAAGCTTGGGCCTTCTTACACTTATACCCATTCTCATTACCTTACATTTTGAAGTATTGAATTTCATTAGCCACTTTTCTGACCACTCATGCAGATTATTTAGATCTTCCTGAACTTCTCTACCATTGTTCTTGTTTCCTACTCTCTTCACAATCTTTGCATCATCTGCAAACATATTCATGAATGAATTTACAGACTCTGGTAGGTCATTTACATATACTAGGAACAAAAGTGGCCCTAAAACTGAACCCTGTGGAACTCCACTACTAACTTTTCTCCATTCAGACACTGAGTGTCTTATTCTAACCCTCTGTTCCCTTCCTTCTAAGTAAGTTTGTATCCATTCCAAGACATTTCCACCTATTCTAGCCATTGCTTGCAGCTTCCTAATAAGTCTCCCATGTGGAACAGTGTCAAACGCTTTTTGGAAGTCTAGGAATATGCAATCTGCCCAGCCCTCTCTTTCCTAAGATTCGGCTTACCTCATCATAAAATTCTAATAAGTTTGTTACTGTTGATTTACCTTCTCTGAAGCCATGTTGCCTCACTGACAAAAGTTGAAGGATTCCAAGTGAAGAGAGATATGTTTCCTTAGTAGTTTCTCCATAACTTTGCAAACTATGCTGGTCAAGGAAACTGGTCTATAGTTCAGAGCCGTATCCCTCCTTCCCTTTTTGAAGATAGATATCACGTTTGCTTGTTTCCAGAATCTTGGAATCTCCCCTGACTCCAGTGACTTTTTGAGAGGGGAATATATTGAATATAATCATAATTAATTGATCCTCCTGTATATTCTTTTAGCTATAACCAGGAACTTTTCAGCACCGCCTCGTAAGTTTCACAGTTGGTCACCCTCTAACCCTGTGGTTAAAAGAGTAAAAATGAACACCGAATACCAAGATACTGCCCTATCACCAGGCTCTGTTATAATATTCATATACCTGTGTGATTACTTAATTGTGTTTACGGGAAAGAGCCCAAAGCTCGTATCTTCCCGTCTCCTGATCGGTTCCGTTTTCTACTTAGTGATACTTATCATACTTAGTGATACTTATCATACCTGTCCTTAAAACTATGGATTGAGATAGCATTAACTACCTCCTCGCTTAGCGAATTCCAATTATCACCTACTCTTACACTGAAAAAGTATTTCTTTACATCCTGCAAAGAAGATTTCTTACGAAGCTTCAAACTATGACCTCTAGTTCTACAGCCAGCCATATCAAAATATCGATCCCTGTCCACTCTATCATAACCATGAAGGAATTTAAAGACTGTCACCATATCCCCCCTCAATCTCCTAGCTTCGAGTGATGGTAAGTCTAATTCCCTCAGCCACTCATCATAACTGAGATTACGTATTTCTGGCACCAGTTTCGTTGCATGTCTTTGAACTTTTTCAAGCTTAGCTATGTGCTTTTTCAAGTGCTGATTCCAAAAGGGGGCTGCATATTCAAGTTTTGGCCTCACATAGGTTACATAAATATTTCTGAACATTTCCTTGTCCATGTGCCTGAAGGCTACCCTTACATTTGATAAGAATGCGTATGCTGCCTTTACTATGCCATTTATATGTATTTCTGGAGACAAATCTGCCAGTATGTTTACTCCTAGATTTCTCTCATTTTCTCTCTCTTCAAGTTGTACTCGAGCCACCGAGTAGTCAAGCTTGGGCCTTCTTACACTTATACCCATTCTCATTACCTTACATTTTGAAGTATTGAATTTCATTAGCCACTTTTCTGACCACTCATGCAGACTATTTAGATCTTCCTGAACTTCTCTACCATTGTTCTTGTTTCCTACTCTCTTCACAATCTTTGCATCATCTGCAAACATATTCATGAATGAATTTACAGACTCTGGTAGGTCATTTACATATACTAGGAACAAAAGTGGCCCTAAAACTGAACCCTGTGGAACTCCACTACTAACTCTTCTCCATTCAGACACTGAGTGTCTTACTCTAACCCTCTGTTCCCTTCCTTCTAAGTAAGTTTTTATCC
The DNA here is from genome assembly GCA_037179515.1 of Halocaridina rubra. Classification (NCBI taxonomy): domain Eukaryota; kingdom Metazoa; phylum Arthropoda; class Malacostraca; order Decapoda; family Atyidae; genus Halocaridina; species Halocaridina rubra. Next base: position 18,824 of record JAXCGZ010023871.1, read on the forward strand.
ATTCCAAGACATTTCCACCTATTCTAGCCATTGCTTGCAGCTTCCTAATAAGTCTCCCATGTGGAACAGTGTCAAACGCTTTTTGGAAGTCTAGGAATATGCAATCTGCCCAGCCCTCTCTTTCCTAAGATTCGGCTTACCTCATCATAAAATTCTAATAAGTTTGTTACTGTTGATTTACCTTCTCTAAAGCCATGTTGCCTCACTGACAAAAGTTGAAGGATTCCAAGTGAAGAGAGATATGTTTCCTTAGTAGTTTCTCCATAACTTTGCAAACTATGCTGGTCAAGGAAACTGGTCTATAGTTCAGAGCCGTATCCCTCCTTCCCTTTTTGAAGATAGGTATCACGTTTGCTTGTTTCCAGCATCTTGGAATCTCCATTTTTTTCAAGTTTGCGCATTTTTTAAGTACATGAGGGGATATGTCATCAGGACCTGTAGCTTTATGAACATCTAACTCCATCAGCGCTTTGCATACCTCTGTGACTGTAAGCTTGATGTTCTCTAATACCGGCCCTTGAGCTTCTATCTCTGCACTCTGAGGGGGTGGGGTATTTTCTACTGTAAATACTGACTGAAACTCCTTGTTCAATTCTTTGCAGATCTCTTCATTCGTCTCAGTGATGCTTCCATCCGCTCTCTTTAGCCTTAAAACCTGTTCTTTTACCTTCAGTTTTCCTCTGATAAAGCTGTGGAAAATCTTGGGATTTTCTTTAGCCTTCCTGGTGATGTCACTCTCATAGTCTCTCTCTGCCTCTCTTCTTTTACTTAGGTAGTCATTTCTTGCTCTTTTGTAGGTTTGCCGGGCATTTGTGTTTTTTCTCCTCCTATGCCTTTTCCAGCATTTGTCTCTCCACTCCTTAGCTCTTTTACACTCATTATTGAACCATTTCTCTCTGGCATGAATTACACCTACTTTGGTGACAGGTATGCAGCAATCTACTATCTTCCCATATTTCTCACGAAAGATGTCATACATTTCTTGTACAAATTTGTTGTAAAATAATGTTCTCCTGTCAATAACTGCAAAAAGCTCATTCATATTGATGTAATCTCCTTTTGGATAGTTCCTCCTCATGTCCTCAGTGCCTCTACTCTCAGGCAGAATATCTTCAATGATATACTCCATCAACAACACACAGTGGTCACTCTTTCCAATTGGTGGTTCATACTCATTTTTTTCAATATCCAACACATTATCTGTGAATACTAGATCAAGTAGTGATGGCTCATCTCCACCCCTGGCCCTAGCTTGTTCCATTACATGTTGGTATAGGAAATTCCCTTGTACACAATCTAGAAATCTTGCCCCGAAAGAGTCCTCATCACTGTGTGGGTCAAGATTTATCCAATCTATCTCTTTGTGTGTGTGTGTGTGTGTGTGTGTGTGTGTGCGTCTGTGTGTGTGTGTAAATATATATATATATATATATATATATATATATAATATATATATATATATATATATATATATATATATATATATATATATACATATACTGAAGGAAATTAAAAAAAAAATTGAGATCCTTAGTACTTTTAAGTTTATTACTTAACCTCAGAAGAATCTGAGTTGTAAAAATGAAAGAATAAATCAGTTTTTTTTTTTTTTTTTAGACTTATTATTAATTTTATCATACTCTTATTACGAGTTGGAAATTAAAATAAGGGGCCTAATGGTCAAAAGTTAAGGAATTTTGAGTTTTTATTTCAGAAAGGTCTCATATAAGGAAAAGAATTTAAATCCTTTACATCCATATAGAATAATTTATACTCCATAAATATTTACAATATCAGTGGAAAATACATGGATATAAAGGAAAATAATAAGATAAAAAGAACTTATATTATTTCCAAAATTACATTTTTCAAACTAGAATAAAGCATACTTGATAATATGGGATCAATTACAAATAAACCATGGCTTAAGTTAATATTTCGGTGATTGGTTAAGTTAATTATTGCAGATTCTAAGATGTTTCTAGTAATACTATCAATACTTCTTAATATGCTAGAGGCATTGTTCCAGTCAATATAGTGATTGCAATCAGCATAACGCTTGAACAAAGAACTGGAAGACTGACAATTTCGAACGTTATATTTATGTTGATTGACACGAAATTCTAATGATTTGCTACTCTGGCCAACATGATACTTATTACAATCTCTACATTGAATCTTATATATTATATTAGAAGTGGAAACAGGACTATTTTTAATCAAAATAATGCAAAAATTATTTTCATATTTGAAAACTAAATGGACGTTTAATGTTCTCAAAATCTTGACTAAGCTATGACATCCCTTAAAAAAGGAAATTACTAGGGTGTTATTGAAATTCGAAACATTAGTGTTGGGGAGGGGAGGTCTAATTTTCATTGGTTTCGTTATGTTGATGATGTACTATTATATTTTCCCATACTGATATTAATGTTCAAGAGTTTTTTACTAAGTTAAATAATTTTATCCTTTATTAAATTCACATAAGAAAAAGAAAATAATAATAGCTTGCCATTTTTAGACATTCTATCACATAGACAACCTTTTCATTGAGGTTTGATATTTTTTGAGAACCCACGAGAAACCTATCTTATATGCATTTTTATTCTGGCCATGATCTCAAAATAAAGAAATCTATCTTTTTCTTCAATGCTTCTCCGGGCTCTTCGTATTGAAAGCCCAGACTTTCTCGATGCTGAGATTGAAAAAATCTTTGATATTGGAAAAAATCTTTGTTATCCCAGTTGGTCCTTAGATATCTGCTTCATTGCTGCAAAACGCATATTTCATAGACCATCCCTCCCCGACAGTAATTTTGATTCGAATTTTAATAATACCCTAGTTATTCACTTTTTTAAGGGATGTCATAGGGCAGTCAAGATTTTAAAAACATTAAATGTCCGTTTAGTTTTCAAATATGAAAATACTTTTTACAATATGTTGATTAAAAATAGTCTTGTTTCAACTGCTAATATTATATATAAGCAACCATGTAAAGACTATAATAAGTATTAAGTTGGTCAGACTAGCAAGTCATTAGAATTTCGTGTCAATCACCATAAATATAACGTTCTATATTGTCAGTCCTCCAGTTCTTTGTACAAGCATTTTGCTGATTGCATTCACCATTTTGATTGGAACAATGCCTCTATCTTAGTAAGAAGTACTGATATTACAACTAGAAACATCTTGGAATCTGCAATAATTAACTTAACCTATCACCGAAATAATAACTTAAATTATGGTTTATTTGTAATTGATCACAAATTATCAAGTATGCTTAATTCAAGATTTAAAAATGTAATTTTGGAAATAACATTTTATATTATTGTTTTCATATGTCCATAATTGATTTATTCTTATTAAAAGAAAAAAAATTATTAAATATTTCTTGTCTTTTACTATTACTATTATTTTACCCATATTTTTGATATTTCATATTAATATATCATTAACATTATAATAATATTATTGTTAGTATTTCTAATATCATCGTTTTGTTTTGTTTTTCTGATTTTTCGTGACTACTGCCTATATCATTATTTTTCCTTATTCTTGTACTAATACTATTCTCATTTTTGGTTAGTATTACTTCTATAATTATTATATTTATTATTATTATCATTATTTTTATTATTACTATTATCATTACTAGTGCTATTACTATTATTATTATTATCATTATTATTATTATTATTATTATTATTATCATTATTATTATTATTATTATTATTATTATTATTATTATTATTATTATTATTATTATTATTATTATTATTATCATCATTATTATTATTATTATTATTATTATAATTATTATTATTATTATTATTATTATTATTATTATTATTATTATTATTATTATTATTATTATTGTCATTAGTATCATTATTATTATTATTATTATTATTATTATTATTATTATTATTATTATTATTATTATTATTATTATTATTATCATGATTATTATTAATTTTATTATTATTATTATTATTATTATTATTATTATTATTATTATTATTATTATTATTATTATTATTATTAAATTGTAGGGTTTTCTTCATTGTTACTACTATTTTCAGCAATGTAATATGTTCCCATTTCCTCCTACCATTGACTAT
>JAXCGZ010023872.1:0-12500 GCA_037179515.1 Halocaridina rubra
TATATATATATATATATATATATATATATATATATATATATATATATATATATATATATATATATATATATATATATATATATATATATATATATATATATATATATATATATATATATATATATATATATATATATATATATATATATATATATATATATATATATACACCTTGTTCCTTTTCCATGTGATTTTTTGTCCACGACATTGCTATAATGCCCCCAAAATTTAATAGTAAAAAATTCATATTTCGCAAATAACGCCCCCCAAAAAATTCTGGGTTTTTTTTTATTTTATTTTAGTAAACAAGTGCCCGCGGATGCTTTGCCTGCCACGCTGCCATCAGTGTGCTGTTACCCAGTATAGTGAGTGGATATATTTTGTATTCTGTATTTGTGTTGTTTGTATTTTCAGTTCTTTTGTATTTTAAAGATTATATATTGTACTATCATGGCCAGTAAAAGCCTAGGAAAAGACTGTGTAAGTGCTTCTACTCCCAAAAGAGGCAGAATGGCAATAATTCTTGAAATAAAATTGCAAGATTTGGGCTGTAATGAGAGTGGTGAGAATTAGGTCCCCATTAATCCGGCAATGCCTTTCAGTGAATGTTACGGTTTGTGTTCTCCGTTCTTTTATATTTTAAAGATTATATATTGTACTATCATGGCCACTAATCGCCCAGGAAAGGACTGTATAAGTGCTTGTACTCCCATAAAAGGCAGAAAGGCAATAATTCTTGAAATAAAATTGCAAGGTTGAGCCATCATGAGAGTGGTGAGAGTACGGTCGCCATTGAACAGGCTTTGCTTCTTAGTGAATGTATGTACGTACACACTATCCGTGAAAATGAGGAAAAAATAAAAGTGAAAAAACTGGTTTTAGTTTAACTTCAGCTAACTCTTCATATTCTTGATCGGATATTATGGGGGAAATGGAAAAAATGGTAAGGAAGAAGTTTTCATATTGTCGATCGGATATTCTGGAGAAAATGGGAAATATAGTAAGTGTACAACACTGCTTCTACAAGTACAAGCTTAGTTTACTGTAGATCTGGACAAAAATTTCCCTAAGTCCATATTGAGTACCCTAAGCGTAATAAAATTCATCATTATTATAATTATTATTATTATTATTATTATGATTATTATTATTATTATGATTATTATTATGATTATCATTATGTACTCAACGTAGATATAACTCATCATTCTCTGATTACCCTAAATTAGGGTATTTTGTCCGCTGTGCATGGATATATTTATAACTGTGTTTTCCATTCTTTTGTATTTTAAAGATTATATATTGTACTAACATGGCCACTAAATGCCCAGAAAAAATACTGTATAAGTGCTTTTACTCCCATATAGGGCAGGAAGGCAATAATTCCTGAAATTGAATTGCTAGGGTTGAGCCGTGATGAGAGTGGTGAGAGTAAGGTCGCCATTGAACAGGCATTGCATCTCAGTGAATGTATGTACGTACACACTGTCCGTGAAAATGAGGAAAAAATAAAAGTGCAAAAACTGGTTTTAGTTTAATTGCGGCTTAGTCTTTATATTCTTGATCGGATATTATTGGGAAGATGGAAAAAATGGTAAGTAAGAAGTTTCATATTGTCGATCAGATATTCTGGAGAAATGTGAAAAATGGTAAGTGTACGACAACTGCTTCCACGAGTGCAAGCTTAGTTTACCCTCGATCTGGACAGAAATTTCCCTAAATCCATATTGAGTACCCTAAACGTAATAAAATTCATCATTATTATAATTATTATTATTATTATTATTATTATTATATACTCTACGTAGATATCACTCATCATCATTCTTTGATTACCCTAAATTAGGGTATTTTATCCACCGGTGTGGATATATTTATAACTGTTTGTGTTTTCAGTTCTTTGTGTGGATATATTTATAACTGTTTGTGTTTTCAGTTCTTGTAAATTTTACAGATAATTGTATACCTGTACCATAATATCATGGCTAGTTGCATAATGAACAAAATTTAGTTTTTTAGTCTTGCTTTTGTTGTTTCTTATATTTGGCATATAGGGGTTCCTTCTCCTCTTCTTATACTGCTGACGTCACGTGCTCACTGCCACTATGCTTGTCCCATGCCTGTTGCTCACCGTATAATAGAGTGAGTAGAATGTGTAATTTTTTTTTTTTTACAGGAATTCAGGCATTTCATAATGATATTTTTTTTTTAGTTTTTTAGTCTTGCTAACGTGTTTTACATTTAGGCATTGCATAATTAATTTTATTTTTCGTCTTTTAGTCTTGCTTTGGTTATTTATAATTTTTATTTTATCTTTGTTTACATTTGCAGATAGAGGTTCGTTCTCCTGCATCCTCCTCCTCTTCTACCGCTTGATGAGGGTAAATTTATTTTAATTTTATTTTTGGCATGACCTGGTGTCACAATAATAAAAAAAAAGGCAATATATCCTTCTTCATTTATTGTCCAACCATGTCCTGTAGTTGGGTCATGAATTTTGGGTGACGACTCAAGGCTTTGCCTCCAGGTGGCGGTCATGAAATTTGCTCGAAGTATTTGCTGCAGCAGAGTATTTCCACATAATGGAAGCTGTCCAGAATCAATATCCCCTTCTCTGGCACAAAACATTTGATATTGCAGATCATTAACACAAACAAGTTTTGTGTATCTGCAGTACAACTTGCAAGTAAACTCTTGTATGATGTTGAAGAGTTCTGTGGAAAGTGTCCACATACTATAGAGAGAAGAGAATGCTTTCCTGAACTTCTCATCTCTCTGAACAAGTTTCAGGGCTTTCAGCTTACCCTGACCTACCAGGATTTCTACAGAGTTGCACCCTGTCCATGCATGCAGTCCTAGTAATGCACCACAAACATCTTCCCCGAGTGTTGCAGTTAACATTGTAATATCCACAAGGCAATTTTCTCAGTAACAGTTATCATTAAAATTACATATACATTATTTAGAGTAATTAAACCTCCATTATTTTATTGTTATCATTAAACCACCTCATTCCTCTCTGGCAGTTAATAGTGATGCTACATGCTAATTATATTGAGTTATCATTAAAGCTACAAATTCATTCTTTGGAGATATCATTGAAGCTGTACGTTCATTATTTGGAGTTATCATTAAGTGCATATATCTATTATTAAGATTTATCATCAAAACTCCTAATTTTTTTCCAGTGTGAGGTATCATTAAACTTCCATCTTCATTATTTAGATTTTTCAGTATATGTGCATAATTATCATATAATACATCTTTAGTTTGACGCAAATAATAATAGCTTCATTATACATTGTGATTATTAAGGTTTAAAGAAAGGTTAATCATTTCATGCTTATTATTAGAATAATCTTTAAGAAAAGGTAATGTCAAAGGAGTATACTAATAAAGGATAGCATTTACATATTGTAACACTTAAGTTTTAATTACCTATACTGTTGATTGTTTAATGTTGAAAATAGACTAATAAATACTTGAGTTATCTTGAATGCCTTTCAGTGCTTGTTTTCACGTAAAAATAAATTTAAAAAAGAGAAAAAAATTAAAGAATGGAAAATTTCCAGTGTCAATTTGCAGTTATCTTTTTTTTTTTTTTTTTTTTTTTTTTCCAAAATAATCATGATGGTATCAAACCATAAGAGCTCTCGCTTTCTTTCTTGTCAGATGATTTGTTATCAGGTCAAACCAGATTATTATTAAAGACTCTCTCATACTGTGGAGAGAGACACACAAGTTTTAACATATCCTAATGAAAGGTGAACTGACTTAATCTAATCTTAACAAAGACATCATATAGCTAAAGCTGAACCAACGTATAGATAGATACACCAATCGAAGTAGGGCTGAATCAATACATTATGTTCAATAATAATGCAATTGACAAGAGCGTAAAGTTGACCCCATTCCACAAGAGAACTGGTTTGGTATGAGAAAGAAATTCTGTTAATGCTGAAAAAGGGATGAAATTAAAGCTAATCTGATAAAAATCCTTTTGCGAGAGAGGGAGAGAGAAAGAAAGAGAGAGAAAGAGTAAGTCTTCTCATGAAACTGGAAAGCACCCCATCAGCTAAAGCAAAGAGAGAAGTTTGTTGTTACTAAGCAATGGTTTATTTTGTAATTCACACAGTGAAAATAATAATAGTATTAATATTACTTCTTGCTATTATAAAGTTTTACTCTCCTTAATATCCTAAAACCGTGAATGATATATATATATTATATATATATATATATATATATATATATATATATATATATATATATATATATATATATATATATATATATATATATATATATATATATATATATATATATATGTGTGATTACCTAATTGTGATTACCTAATTGTGTTTACGGGAAAGAGCCCAAAGCTCGTATCTTCCCGTCTCCTGATCGGTTCCATTTTTAGACTTAGTGATACTTATCATACCTGTCCTTAAAACTATGGATTGAGGTAGCATTAACTACCTCCTCGCTTAGCGAATTCCAATTATCAACTACTCTTACACTGAAAAAGTATTTCCTTACATCCTGCAAACAAGTTTTCTTCCGAAGCTTCAAACTATGACCTCTAGTTCTAGAGCCAGCCATATCGAAATATCGATCCCTATCCACTCTATCATAACCATGAAGGAATTTAAAGACTGTCACCATATCCCCCCTTACTCTTCTAGCTTCGAGTGATGGCAAGTCTAATTCCCTCAGCCTCTCATCATAACCGAGATTGCGTATTTCTGGCACCAGTTTCGTAGCATGTCTTTGAACTTTTTCAAGCTTAGCTATGTGCTTTTTCAAGTGCGGATTCCAAAAGGGGGCTGCATATTCGAGTTTTGGCCTCACATAGGTTACATAAATATTTCTGAACATTTCCTTGTCCATGTGCCTGAAGGCTACCCTTACATTTGATAAGAATGCATATGCTGCCCTTACTACGCCATTTATATGTATTTCTGGAGACAAATCTGCCAATATGTTTACTCCTAGATCTCTCTCATTTTCTGTCTCCTGAAGTTGTACTCCAGCCACCGAGTAGTCAAGCTTGGGCCTTCTTGCACTTGTACCCATTCTCATTACCTTACATTTTGAGGTATTGAATTTCATTAGCCACTTTTCTGACCACTCATGCAGATTATTTAGATCCTCCTGAAGTTCTCTACCATTGTTCTCGTTTTTTACTTTCTTCACAATCTTTGCATCATCTGCAAACATATTCATGAATGAATTTACACACTCTGGTAGGTCATTTACATATACAAGGAACAAAAGTGGTCCTAAAACTGAACCCTGTGGAACTCCACTACTAACTCTTCTCCATTCAGACACTGAGTGTCTTACTCTAACCCTCTGTTCCCTTCCTTCTAAGTAAGTTTTTATCCATTCCAAGACATTTCCACCTATTCTAGCCATTGATTGCAGCTTCCTAATAAGTCTCCCATGTGGAACAGTGTGTGTGTGTGTGTGTGTGTGTGTGTGTGTGTGTGTAAGGAAAAAGCCCATTAAAGGAAATATATTTTAAGTACTTATTCATCTCTTGATCAAAGTTGACCACCTATTTAAAGTAATTTAAGAAGGTGACCAGATGAGGTCACACGGTAGTCGCCGTGGCTCAGTCGGTAGCGTCTCCGACTCTGAGGCGTCAGGTCGAGGGTTCGCGCCCCGTCACGGTCTGAGGTTAGCAAAGGCATGCACTCAGCGTAAGGATTACATCTGCCGAAACAAGTCCTTCGCAAGAAGGCAACCGTCCTAGCCCTTGGTAGATAAGGGAGTCCGTGACGTAAAACCGGAACCAGATGAGGTCACACGAAATTAATAAGTACTAGAAATATATTTTCGTTGTTTTCTTTAATATGATATTTCCAACCTTTTTATGCTGTAAATTAACACCTCAGTATTTATATATATAATATATATATATATATATTATATATATATATATATATATATATATATATATATATATATATATATATATATATATATATATATATATATATATATATATATATATATGTGTGTGTGTGTGTGTGTGTGTGTGCATACATTTATATATATTATATATATATATATATATATATATATATATATATATATATATATATTATATATATATATATATATATATATATATATATATATATATATATATATATATATATATATATATATTGGCAGTAAATTTTCTTTTATACATATTTTGTTGAATATGACCGCTGTTTTTGCATTTGCAGTGCTCTTGTATAACTTTTCCAAAGATCTTACAATAACTTTTTCATTATCGTTGAGACTATGTAATAAGTCGGAAAATGTAAAAGAATTCATACCAACTAAATAATCATTTGATAATGTACGAAGCTGTAGGAAACGAAATTAATTTTATTAAATTTTTCGACTTATTGCATAGTCCCAATAATAATGAAAAAGTTATCGTAAGATCTTTGGAAAAGTTATACAAGAGCACTGCAAATGCAAAAACAGCGGTCATATTCAAGTATATATATATATATATATATATATATATATATATATATATATATATATATATATATATATATATATATATATATATATATATATATATATATATGTGTGTGTGTGTGTGTGTGTGGTAGGGAAAGCCCATTAAATATAGCAACGAAAATATATATATATATATATATATATGTGTGTGTGTGTGTGTATGTGTGGTAGGGAAAGCCCATATAAATATAGCAACGATATATATATATATATATATATATATATATATATATATATATATATATATATATATATATATATATATATAAAGTACTTATTAATTTCATGACCTAAACTGGTCACCTTCTCAAAGTACAATGGCAAAAGAAACAACTAACAAAACAGAAGAAACATTGAAAAGGAGACAAAAGACCCGCCAAGAGCACATATACATGGGATTAAGAGATACCAATCTTAAATGTCCCCCGGGGTTAGTAGGTAATCCCACAAACAGGCCATTAAAGGAATTAAAGTCCATACTTGGCTAACTTTTATTAACAAGAGATTCTTAATGATAGTAATTAAGTAAATACATAATATATATATATATATATATATATATATATATATATATATATATATATATATATATATATATATATATATATATATATATATATATATATATATATATATATATATATATATATATATATATATATATATATATATATATATATATATATATATACATATACACATATATACATACATATATATATATATATATATATATATATATATATATATATATATATATATATATATATATATATATATATATATATATATATATATATATATATATATATATATATATATATATATATATATATATATATATATATATATATATATATGCATATATATATATATATATATATATATATATATATATATATATATATATATATATAAGAACATAAGAACATAAGAATAGAGGACACTGCAACATGCCTACTGGCACACACGAGGCAGCTCCATTTTTGAATTGTATTTTCAGCATGTCTAACCTATTCTATTCTACTCTACTTATTTATTCTGTTTTTCTTTTTATGATTTTTCTAATAAGCACTAACCTATTCATACCCACCCTACCTCTGTCATATGTCTATCTAATCTACATTTGAAGGTGTCTAAGGTATTGGCATTTACTATCATACTAGGAAGCTTGTTCCATGCATCAGCTACTCTATTACCAAACCAATTTTTACCAATTTCCCTTCTGAACCTAAATTTATCAAGCTTAAATCCATTATTACGAGTTCTGGTTTGATCATGAATTTTTAAAACTTTATTAATATCTCCCTTGTTAATCCCTTTAAACCATTTATACACTTCAATCATATCCCCCCTAACTCTTCGCCTCTCTAGAGAATGTAGATTAAGTTTTTTTAATCTGTCCTCATATGGTAGATTTCTGATATTGTGTATCATCTTGGTCATTCTTCGTTGCACTCTCTCCAAGGATTCAATTTCCATTCTATAATAGGGTGACCAGAATTGCACAGCATAATCTAAATGGGGCCTAACTAATGCAAGATAGAGCTGCAAAATAACTTTTTCCGTCCTATTGCTGACGCTTCTTGAGATAAATCCTAAAATTCTGTTTGCTTTATTTCTGACTGCTGTGCATTGCTCTCTTGGCTTAAAACTACTACTCACAAGAACTCCCAAATCCCTTTCACACTGAGAACTCATGATTTCATGGTTATTTAGCTTATAACTAGTATTGTCTTTTATAGTACCCATTTTAACTACTTTACATTTTTCAACATTAAATTCCATTTGCCATTTGTCCGACCATTCAGATAATCTATTTAGATCTTCCTGTAAAGCATGAATGTCTTCTTTTCCATTTATAGTTCTACCTATTTTAGTGTCGTCTGCGAATTTACTTAGGTTACTACTGATATCCGAATCCAGATCATTTAGATATACGATGAATAATAGAGGACCCAGTACCGAGCCTTGTGGTACCCCGCTTGTAACCGAGCCCCACTCTGATTTCTCTCCATTTATGCAAACCTTCTGTTTTCTGTCTTTTAACCATTGTTTGATCCATCTGAGCACAGCTCCTCCTATACCATGAGCTTCCAGCTTTTTAACTAATCTTTTGTGAGGAACTCTATCAAAAGCTTTGCTAAAATCTAGATATATTGTATCATATTCTTTGCCACAATCTACTGCCTCGTAAACTTCTGAATAAAAAGACAGTAAGTTTGTAAGGCACGAAAAACCCTTAAGAAACCCGTGTTGTGAAAGTTTTATCAGTCTGTGTAATTCTAGATGTGCCCTTATTTTATTTGCAATTATGGATTCTAGAATCTTACCCACTGTTGACGTTAAACTTACCGGCCTATAATTATTCTTTTTAACACGTTCTCCTTTTTTAAATATTGGTACCACATCTGCCAATTTCCACTCCATGGGTACCGATCCTAATTTTATTGAATTATTAAATAATGCAGTTAGAGGACAACTAAGCTCTTCCTTGCATTCCTTTAATATTCTAGCATATATTCCATCAGGTCCCGGAGATTTATGAGCCTTTAATTTATCTATTTCCTTTATTACCTCCTCTCTCGTAATATTTACTGAACTAAGTATATTATCGGGACTGTCTCTGTAAATGGATTCTACTTCCGGAATATTTTCCAAGTTTTCATTTGTAAATACAGATAAGAAATAATCATTTAAACATGTACACATCACTTTATCGTCATCTGTGATATGGCCATTGGCTACTTCAATTGGTCCGACTTTTTCCTTAAATTTTGTTTGATAATGTTGATAAAACCCTTTAGGATTTTCTTTAGCTTCTCCTGCTATTCTAACTTCGTATTTTCTTTTCGACTCTCTAACTATCTTTTTAACTTCCCTGTTTAACTGTATATATTGCTGCCTCACCTGCTCTTCACCTCTTTTTAGTTTCCTGTATATTCCTCTTTTAATACCTATAAGATTCTTTATTCTATTGTTCATCCATTTAGGGTAATTTTTTCTTGATCTGCAATGTTTCATGGGAATATAGTCTCTCTGACTATTCTTAAGAGTCATGACAAAATTGTTATATTCCTCATCCAAATTTATATTAACTGACGGACTGCTGTTCTTTCCTGTGAGAGAATTTAATGTATTGATCTTATCTTGTAATAATCCTTGGCATGCGGTACCCAAATTTCGGGGTAATCCGCTACCTGCGACCTGACCTGCTGGATTAACTACCCACATCTGTACCCCAGAAATCCCTTCCCATACCTCATTAGATAATTTAGTTTTTAAGCCCTCAAAATCTCCTGCTCTAAAGTTTGGAACAATATTCTTATTTTCCTTTATAGTTTCCTTGAAAATTATGTTAAATCTAATGGAATCATGGTCACTGTTGCCCAATTTTTCACCAACTTCTAAATTTGTAACCATATTCTCTCTATTACTAAGAACTAAATCTAGTGTATTCACCCCCCGTGTTGCTTCATGTACATGTTGAGAAAGGAAATTGTCTTCTACTACTTCCAAAAACTCCTTAGAGCTACTATCACCTGTTATGGTTTCCCAGTTAATATGTCTAAAATTAAAGTCGCCTACAATGCAAACTCTATTTGACCTGCTCACTTTAGAAATTTCATCGTATATAACTTGCGACTCTATATTATATATATATATAGATACATATACGTACATATATATGCACATACATACACACATATATACATATATATATATATATATATATATATATATATATATATATATATATATATATATATATATATATATATATATATATATATATATATACATACATACACATACGCATACATACACACATACATATACATACGTATACACATACACATATATATGCACACACACACAAACATATATATATATATATATATATATATATATATATATATATATATATATATATATATATATATATATATATATATATATATATATATATATATATATATATATATATATATATATATATATATATATATATATATATATATATATATATATATATATATATATATATATATATATATATATATATATATATATATATATATATATATATATATATATATATATATCCATCCATCCATCCATATGCATACACATATACACACACACACATTTTGTATCCATATGCATACACATATACACACACACACATTTTGTATATATATATATATATATATATATATATATATATATATATATATATATATATATATATATATATATATATATATATATATTTAGTTCCTGGGTTCAGTTTAGTTCCTGGGTTTATTTAGGTCACTTAGAGATGAATGTGACAGTGGCGGCAGTAATTCTTCAGGAACCATAGAGTCAGATAGGTGTACTAGCGATCGTAAAAATGGAAGTGGGAAAAGCTCTCAGGTCAAGAGCCTAGGTAAGTCTCCCAAGGTCGGAGTAACCCATCCTCCGGATAAGTCTCGTTCTTTGGTAATTGTAGGGGATTCACTATGCAGATATGTAGACAGGAAACTCAGGCATAGAGTTAGAGGAAAATATTTTTTCCCTGGAGCAGGTATGAAGAAGGTGGGTGAGTCAATAAATAGCTGGATTGAGAAAAAAGATGTTGTTTGTTTGAAAGCTGGGGGAAATGACGTGCAGGATGGTAGAAGTGAAGAGCTGATTAGGTTGTATAGACAAGCCCTGGATAAGATTAGGAAAAGGGGTGCAGTTCCTGTGATGTGTGGTATTCTCCCTAGGCTTAGCCAAAGTTCAGAGTGGTGGTCTCGAGCTATAGGAGTAAATGCTAGGATGAAAGTCTTCTGTCGGGAGAATAATATAGGTTTTATAGACGGGTGGGATCATTTCACTAGTCGTAAGCATATGTATGCAAGGGATGGAGTGCATCTTTCTAATTCAGGTGTCTCGGTATTGGCTGGTATGATAGACAGAGAGGTAGGGGGGTTTTGTTAGACACAAATAATGAAATGAATAATACTTGTGCAGAGAAATTAGTCAGTAAGGGTTCAGTAAATAGTGGGTCAAATAACTGGGAGTCTAAGGATAAGAACCATTTGTTACATAGCACAAATATTATCAAAAAGAATAGCCACAAGAAGGGTGAAGCTAGAGAATGTTTAAAAGTATATTATACAAATAGCCGTAGTTTAGGTAACAAGATAGAAGAACTGAGAGCCATAGTATGTAGTGAGAGACCGGATATAATATGCATTAGTGAAAGTTGGATTAATTTAGAAAGCAAACACCTTAAAGCTGAGTACATAATTACAGGATATAAACTTTATAATGCTGATCGTAGTGCAGATAAAAGAGGGGGAGGGTTAATTATGTATATTAAAGATAGCCTCAGAAGCTGCATTAAGTCTGGAATTAAGACAAATCTAAATTCAGAAACCTTATGGGTTGAAATTAAAAATAATATAGAAAGTCTAGTTGTAGGAGTAGTCTACAGACCACCTGATCTAGAACATAAGAACATAAGAATAGAGGACACTGCAACATGCCTACTGGCACACACGAGGCAGCTCCATTTTTGAATTGTATTTTCAGCATGTCTAACCTATACTATTCTACTCTACTTATTTATTCTGTTTTTCTTTTTATGATTTTTCTAATAAGCACTAACCTATTCATACCCACCCTACCTCGGTCATATGTCTATCTAATCTACATTTGAAGGTGTCTAAGGTATTGGCATTTACTATCATACTAGGAAGCTTGTTCCATGCATCAGCTACTCTATTACCAAACCAATTTTTACCAATTTCCCTTTTGAACCTAAATTTATCAAGCTTAAATCCATTAGTACGAGTTCTGGTTTGATCATGAATTTTTAAAACTTTATTAATATCTCCCTTGTTAATCCCTTTAAACCATTTATACACTTCAATCATATCCCCCCTAACTCTTCGCCTCTCTAGAGAATGTAGATTAAGTTTTTTTAATCTGTCCTCATA
>JAXCGZ010023872.1:17500-22907 GCA_037179515.1 Halocaridina rubra
CTTGGCTTAAGATTACTACTCACAAGAACTCCCAAATCCCTTTCACACTGAGAACTCATGATTTCATGGTTATTTAGCTTATAACTAGTATTGTCTTTTATAGTACCCATTTTAACTACTTTACATTTTTCAACATTAAATTCCATTTGCCATTTGTCCGACCATTCAGATAATCTATTTAGATCTTCCTGTAAAGCATGAATGTCTTCTTTTCCATTTATAGTTCTACCTATTTTAGTGTCGTCTGCGAATTTACTTAGGTTACTACTGATATCCGAATCCAGATCATTTAGATATACGATGAATAATAGAGGACCCAGTACCGAACCTTGTGGTACCCCGCTTGTAACCGAGCCCCACTCTGATTTCTCTCCATTTATGCAAACCCTCTGTTTTCTGTCTTTTAACCATTGTTTGATCCATCTGAGCACAGCTCCTCCTATACCATGAGCTTCCAGCTTTTTAACTAATCTTTTGTGAGGAACTCTATCAAAATCTTTGCTAAAATCTAGATATATTGTATCATATTCTTTGCCACAATCTACTGCCTCGTAAACTTCTGAATAAAAAGACAGTAAGTTTGTAAGGCACGAAAAACCCTTAAGAAACCCGTGTTGTGAAAGTTTTATCAGTCTGTGTAATTCTAGATGTGCCCTTATTTTATTTGCAATTATGGATTCTAGACTCTTACCCACTGTTGACGTTAAACTTACCGGCCTATAATTATTCTTTTTAACACGTTCTCCTTTTTTAAATATTGGTACCACATCTGCCAATTTCCACTCCATGGGTACCGATCCTAATTTTATTGAATTATTAAATAATGCAGTTAGAGGACAACTAAGCTCTTCCTTGCATTCCTTTAATATTCTAGCATATATTCCATCAGGTCCCGGAGATTTATGAGCCTTTAATTTATCTATTTCTTTTATTACCTCCTCTCTCGTAATATTTATTGAACTAAGTATATTATCGGGACTGTCTCTGTAAATGGATTCTACTTCCGGAATATTTTCCAAGTTTTCATTTGTAAATACAGATAAGAAATAATCATTTAAACATGTACACATCACTTTATCGTCATCTGTGATATGGCCATTGGCTACTTCAATTGGTCCGACTTTTTCCTTAAATTTTGTTTGATAATGTTGATAAAACCCTTTAGGATTTTCTTTAGCTTCTCCTGCTATTCGAACTTCGTATTTTCTTTTCGACTCTCTAACTATCTTTTTAACTTCCCTGTTTAACTGTATATATTGCTGCCTCACCTGCTCTTCACCTCTTTTTAGTTTCCTGTATATTCCTCTTTTAATACCTATAAGATTCTTTATTCTATTGTTCATCCATTTAGGGTCATTTTTTCTTGATCTGCAATGTTTCATGGGAATATAGTCTCTCTGACTATTCTTAAGAGTCATGACAAAATTGTTATATTCCTCATCCAAATTTATATTAACTGACGGGCTGCTGCTCTTTCCTGTGAGAGAATTTAATGTATTGATCTTATCTTGTGATAATCCTTGGCAAGTGGTACCCAAATTTCGGGGTAATCCGCTACCTGCGACCTGACCTGCTGGATTAACTACCCACATCTGTACCCCAGAAATCCCTTCCCATACCTCATTAGATAATTTAGTTTTTAAGCCCTCAAAATCTCCTGCTCTAAAGTTTGGAACAATATTCTTATTTTCCTTTATAGTTTCCTTGAAAATTATGTTAAATCTAATGGAATCATGGTCACTGTTGCCCAATTTTTCACCAACTTCTAAATTTGTAACCATATTCTCTCTATTACTAAGAACTAAATCTAGTGTATTCACCCCCCGTGTTGCTTCATGTACATGCTGAGAAAGGAAATTGTCTTCTACTACTTCCAAAAACTCCTTAGAGCTACTATCACCTGTTATGGTTTCCCAGTTAATATGTCTAAAATTAAAATCGCCTACAATGCAAACTCTATTTGACCTGCTCACTTTAGAAATTTCATCGTATATAACTTGCGACTCTATATTATCTAGATCAGGTGGTCTGTAGACTACTCCTACAACTAGACTTTCTATATTATTTTTAATTTCAACCCATAAGGTTTCTGAATTTAGATTTGTCTTAATTCCAGACTTAATGCAGCTTCTGAGGCTATCTTTAATATACATAATTACCCCTCCCCCTCTTTTATCTGCACTACGATCAGCATTATAAAGTTTATATCCTGTAATTATGTACTCAGCTTTAAGGTGTTTGCTTTCTAATTTAATCCAACTTTCACTAATGCATATTATATCCGGTCTCTCACTACATACTATGGCTCTCAGTTCTTCTATCTTGTTACCTAAACTACGGCTATTTGTTTAATATACTTTTAAACTTTCTCTAGCTTCACCCTTCTTGTGGCTATTCTTTTTGTTAATATTTGTTCTATGTAACAAATGGTTCTTATCCTTAGACTCCTAGTTATTTGACCCACTATTTACTGAACCCTTACTGACTAATTTCTCTGCACAAGTATTAATCATTTCATTATTTGTGTCTAACAAAACCCCCCTACCTCTCTGTCTATCATACCAGCCAATACCGAGACACCTGAATTAGAAAGATGCACTCCATCCCTTGCATACATATGCTTACGACTAGTGAAGTGATCTCACCCGTCTATAAAACCTATATTATTCTCCCGACAGAAGACTTTCATCCTAGCATTTACTCCTATAGCTTGAGACCACCACTCTGAACTTTGGCTAAGCCTAGGGAGAATACCACACATCACAGGAACTGCACCCCTTTTCCTAATCTTATCCAGGGCTTGTCTATACAACCTAATCAGCTCTTCACTTCTACCATCCTGCACGTCATTTCCCCCAGCTATCAAAGAAACAACATCTTTTTTCTCAATCCAGCTATTTATTGACTCACCCACCTTCTTCATACCTGCTCCAGGGAAAAAATATTTTCCTCTAACTCTATGCCTGAGTTTCCTGTCTACATATCTGCATAGTGAATCACCTACAATTACCAAAGAACGAGACTTATCCGGAGGATGGGTTACTCCGACCTTGGGAGACTTACCTAGGCTCTTGACCTGAGAGCTTTTCCCACTTCCATTTTTATGATCGCTAGTACACCTATCTGACTCTATGGTTCCTGAAGAATTACTGCCGCCACTGTCACATTCATCTCTAAGTGACCTAAATGAATTAGCAACCTGTAGTCTAAAAGTATCATTTTTCTTAAGAACCATTTTCGTTGAACCCTTATTCACAACTTTCCAGTCCTCTTCATTATTCAATCGACCCTTCCTGGTTAACACCTATACCATAGATAATATAGAGTCGCAAGTTATATAAGATGAAATTTCTAAAGTGAGCAGGTCAAATAGAGTTTGCATTGTAGGCGATTTTAATTTTAGACATATTAACTGGGAAACCATAACAGGTGATAGTAGCTCTTAAGTTTTTGGAAGTAGTAGAAGACAATTTCCTTTCTCAGCATGTACATGAAACAACACGGGGGGTGAATACACTAGATTTAGTTCTTAGTAATAGAGAGAATATGGTTACAAATTTAGAAGTTGGTGAAAAATTGGGCAACAGTGACCATGATTCCATTAGATTTAACATAATTTTCAAGGAAACTATAAAGGAAAATAAGAATATTGTTCCAAACTTTAGAGCAGGAGATTTTGAGGTCTTAAAAACTAAATTATCTAATGAGGTATGGGAAGGGATTTCTGGGGTACAGATGTGGGTAGTTAATCCAGCAGGTCAGGTCGCAGGTAGCGGATTACCCCGAAATTTGAGTACCACATGCCAAGGATTATCACAAGATAAGATCAATACATTAAATTCTCTCACAGGAAAGAACAGGAGCCCGTCAGTTAATATAAATTTGGATGAGGAATATAACAATTTTGTCATGACTCTTAAGAATAGTCAGAGAGACTATATTCCCATGAAACATTGCAGATCAAGAAAAAATGACCCTAAATGGATGAACAATAGAATAAAGAATCTTATAGGTATTAAAAGAGGAATATACAGGAAACTAAAATGAGGTGAAGAGCAGGTGAGGCAGCAATATATACAGTTAAACAGGGAAGTTAAAAAGATAGTTAGAGAGTCGAAAAGAAAATACGAAGATAGAATAGCAGGAGAAGCTAAAGAAAATCCTAAAGGGTTTTATCAACATTATCAAACAAAATTTAAGGAAAAAGTCGGACCAATTGAAGTAGCCAATGGCCATATCACAGATGACGATATATATATATATATATATATATATATATATATATATATATATATATATATATATATATATATATATATATATATATATATATATATATATATATATAAGAACATAAGAATAGAGGACACTGCAACATGCCTACTGGCACACACGAGGCAGCTCCATTTTTGAATGGTATTTTTAGCATGTCTAACCTATTCTATTTTACTCTACTTATTTATTCTATTTTTCTTTTTATGATTTTTCTAATAAGCACTAACCTATTCATACCCACCCTACCTCTGTCATATGTCTATCTAATCTACATTTGAAGGTGTCTAAGGTATTGGCATTTACTATCATACTAGGAAGCTTGTTCCATGCATCAGCTACTCTATTACCAAACCAATTTTTACCAATTTCCCTTCTGAACCTAAATTTATCAAGCTTAAATCCATTATTACGAGTTCTGGTTTGATCATGAATTTTTAAAACTTTATTAATATCTCCCTTGTTAATCCCTTTAAACCATTTATACACTTCAATCATATCCCCCCTAACTCTTCGCCTCTCTAGAGAATGTAGATTAAGTTTTTTTAATCTGTCCTCATATGGTAGATTTCTGATATTGTGTATCATCTTGGTCATTCTTCGCTGCACTCTCTCCAAGGATTCAATTTCCATTCTATAATAGGGTGACCAGAATTGCACAGCATAATCTAAATGGGGCCTAACTAATGCAAGATAGAGATGCAAAATAACTTTTTCCGTCCTATTGCTGACGCTTCTTGAGATAAATCCTAAAATTCTGTTTGCTTTATTTCTGACTGCTGTGCATTGCTCTCTTGGCTTAAGACTACTACTCACAAGAACTCCCAAATCCCTTTCACACTGAGAACTCATGATTTCATGGTTATTTAGCTTATAACTAGTATTGTCTTTTATAGTACCCATTTTAACTACTTTACATTTTTCAACATTAAATTCCATTTGCCATTTGTCCGACCATTCAGATAATCTATTTAGATCTTCCTGTAAAGCATGAATGTCTTCTTTTCCATTTATAGTTCTACCTATTTTAGTGTCGTCTGCGAATTTACTTAGGTTACTACTGATATCCGAATCCAGATCATTTAGATATACGATGAATAATAGGGGACCCAGTACCGAGCCTTGTGGTACCCCG
>JAXCGZ010023873.1:0-22866 GCA_037179515.1 Halocaridina rubra
AATTGTGATTACCTAATTGTGTTTACGGGAAAGAGCCCAAAGCTCGTATCTTCCCGTCTCCTGATCGGTTCCACTTTAGACTTAGTGATACTTATCGTACCTGTCCTTAAAACTATGGATTGAGATAGCATTAACTACCTCCTCGCTTAGCGAATTCCAATTATCAACTACTCTTACACTGAAAAAGTATTTCCTTACATCCTGCAAAGAAGTTTTCTTACGAAGCTTCAAACTATGACCTCTAGTTCTAGAGCCAGCCATATCGAAATATTGATCCCTATCCACTCTATCATAACCATGAAGGAATTTAAAGACTGTCACCATATCCCCCCTTACTCTTCTAGCTTCGAGTGATGGTAAGTCTAATTCCCTCAGCCTCTCATCATAACTGAGATTGCGTATTTCTGGCACCAGTTTCGTGGCATGTCTCTGAACTTTTTCAAGCTTAGCTATGTGCTTTTTCAAGTGCGGATTCCAAAAGGGGGCTGCATATTCGAGTTTTGGCCTCACATAGGTTACATAAATATTTCTGAACATTTCCTTGTCCATGTGCCTGAAGGCTACCCTTACATTTGATAAGAATGCATATGCTGCCCTTACTATGCCATTTATATGTATTTCTGGAGACAAATCTGCCAGTATGTTTACTCCTAGGTCTCTCTCATTTTCTGTCTCTTGAAGTTGTACTCCAGCCACCGAGTAGTCAAGCTTGGGCCTTCTTGCACTTGTACCCATTCTCATTACCTTACATTTTGAAGTATTGAATTTCATTAGCCACTTTTCTGACCACTCATGCAGATTATTTAGATCCTCCTGAAGTTCTCTACCATTGTTCTCGTTTTTTACTTTCTTCACAATCTTTGCATCATCTGCAAACATATTCATGAATGAATTTACAGACTCTGGTAGGTCATTTACATATACAAGGAACAAAAGTGGCCCTAAAACTGAACCCTGTGGAACTCCACTACTAACTCTTCTCCATTCAGACACTGAGTGTCTTACTCTAACCCTCTGTTCCCTTCCTTCTAAGTAAGTTTTTATCCATTCCAAAACATTTCCACCTATTCTAGCCATTGAGTGCAGCTTCCTAATAAGTCTCCCATGTGGAACAGTGTCAAACGCTTTCTGGAAGTCTAGGAATATGCAATCTGCCCAGCCCTCTCTTTCCTGTAAGATTTGGCTTACCTCATCATAAAATTCTAATAAGTTTGTTACTGTTGATCTACCTTCTCTGAAGCCATGTTGCCTCACTGACAAAAAGTAGAAGGATTCCAAGTGAAGAGAGATATGTTTCCTTAGTAGTTTCTCCATAACTTTGCAAACTATGCTGGTCAAGGAAACTGGTCTATAGTTCAGAGCCGTATCCCTCCTTCCCTTTTTGAAGATAGGTATCACATTTGCTTGTTTCCAGCATCTTGGAATCTCCCCCGACTCCAGTGACTCCTTAAATATGATACTTAGTGCCACTGATATTGTGTTTGCGCATTTTTTAAGCACATGAGGGGATATGTCATCAGGACCTGTAGCTTTATGAACATCTAAATCCATCAGCGCTTTGCATACCTCTGTGGCTGTAAGGTTGATGTTCTCTAATACCGGCCCTTGAGCTTCTATCACTGCAATCTGGGGGGGGGGGGTATTTTCTACTGTAAATACTGACTGAAACTCCTTGTTCAATTCTTTGCAGATCTCTTCATCCGTCTCAGTGATGCTTCCATCCGCTCTCTTTAGCCTTAAAACCTGTTCATTTACCTTCAGTTTTCCTCTGATAAAGCTGTGGAAAAGCTTGGGATTTTCTTTAGCCTTCCTGGTGATGTCCCTCTCATAATCTCTCTCTGCCTCTCTCCTTTTACTTAGGTAGTCATTTCTTGCTCTTTTGTAGGTTTGCCAGGCATTTATGTTTTTTCTCCTCCTATACCTTTTCCAGCATTTGTCTCTCCACTCCTTAGCTCTTTTACACCCATTATCGAACCATTTCTCTCTGGCATGAATTACACCTATTTTGGTGACAGGTATGCAGCAATCTACTATCTTCCCATATTTCTCACAAAAGATGTCATACATTTCTTGTACAGATTTGTTGTAAAATAAGGTTCTCCAGTCAATAACTGCAAAAAGTTCATTCATTTTGATGTAATCTCCTTTCGGATAGTTCCTCCTCATGTCCTCAGTGCCTCTACTCTCAGGAAGAATATCTTCAATGATATACTCCATCAACAACACACAGTGGTCACTCTTTCCAATTGGTGGTTCATACTCAATATTTTCAATATCCAACACATTATCTGTGAATACTAGATCAAGTAGTGATGGCTCATCCCCACCCCTGGCCCTTGTTGGTTCCATTACATGTTGGTGTAGGAAATTACCTTGTACGCAATCTAGGAATCTTGCCCCGAATGAGTCCTCACCACTGTGTGGGTCAAGATTTATCCAATCTATCTCTTTATGATTAAAGTCTCCCATAATCAAAATCCTACATTTTTTTTCCCGTGCCATGTTAACAACTGAGTTTATGACTTCAATAGTACCTATATGACTTTCCTCATAAACTTCAAGCCTATTTTGGTTCCTTGGTGGGTTGTATGCAACAGTTATTATAATGCTCTCTGACCCAGTATTTATGCGAGCAACAAGAAATTCCCTGAACTCACTTTCTATAGCCAAGTTTATTTCTTCAACTTGAATCCTCTCACTTATGAGCAGTGCTATCCCTCCACCAGTCCTCTCAGATCTTTCAACCCTTAGTATTCTGAAGCCCTTAGGAAAAACTGTGACACTGTTTATGTCCTCACTCAACTTAGTCTCTGTAATTGCTACTATATCTGCCTTACTGTTGTGAATCCTATCTTTTAATTCTACTGCCTTACCAGCTAATCCATCAGCATTTGTGTATAATAATCTTAATGAGGCCCCATCCCCTGATCTTCTGTCATTATCTTCTTTATCTCCCCTTTGTCTGGAAGTACTCTGTAACGAAAATTTTTCTTCTCTTCTTCATTTCTTTCATCATTTAACCTTCTTGCCTCTTGCAACAAGTTTTTGATCTTTCCCATCTCTTCCTGTGTTCTGTATCGTCTAATGAACACTTCTTTGCATTCTTGAAGGTCTTTTAGACTTTTTTTTCTCAACAATATTTCCCTACATGTTTCCCCTCTCTCAAAGGTTACTTTTGTTGGTCTCGGCTTTCCTTCCCTCGAATATTTACCTAGCTGGTGTATGTTTACAATATCCTCAGGACCACATACTACTCCAAGCTTTCTTATCAGGTCTGCAACCCTAGCTTTATTTTCTTCAAGTCTCCCCTGCCATGTTGGCTCCTGGGTTTCACTTATGCCTGTGATTACCACTGTCTTCTCCTTATCAAGTGCCTGTCTGATGAGTGGGTTTGCCCTTTCCATCACAACGTCTTTCATTTTTTCGATTACTGTCTCTTTATAGTCAACTGTTTGTATGTTTTCCAGTGCCACCACCTTTACAGCCTCTTTTACTGCCACATTCCCCTTTAGTGCATCAGCAAAGGAAGTTTTCATGGCATCATTTTCCATATTCAGCTCCTGGAACTCTTTTCTGAACTGTTCAATGTTTTCCTTAATCTGGACATTCCAAGCAGCAATCTCGTCTCTCTCAGAAGAGAGCAGTGAACTAACATCTAATTCCTTTAGGTTGTCATTCAGCTGTTTGTTTTTATCTTCTTGTTTAGAAATTCTAGATTCTAGTTGACTCTTTTCCCCTTCCAGCTTCTTTATTCCTTTTTCTAGTTCCTTTCTCTCCTGCCCTTGTGCTTTATTTGCTTCCTCCAAAGATCTTATTTGTTCTCTGAGTGTTTCATTCTCTTTCATTTCTCCATCCATATTCCGAATTTTATCATCAAGGCTTATAACCATTTCCTCTAACTTCTTGATTCTCTGTTTAAGTCCTCTGATGGCTACCCCTTCTCCCGACCCATGGGTGGGAGAGGTTTGGGACAGAGATGGCCTCATTTTTATGTTCTCCCTCTCACAGAATATAGAAAGAAGACGAGAAAGAGGAAAAAAAAGAGAAAAACTTTTAATTGAGCTTCACACAGAATTTTTATATCTCCATATAAGTACTATTTAATGACTCAGTTTATCTCTTTTCTGGTAACACACATCTTAACTTAAAAACTTGACCATGGTAATTTAAGTATAAAAAGAAAAAGAAAAACTAAAGTCAAACCTGAAGGAAAATTCGAATTTGTGTTTGAGGTGGCACCCACCTGTTTCTGCGTGTGAGAGATACCAGCTCAGGTGAAAAAAATTACCCTCATCGGGCTAGGGCACAAAGAAACATCAAGCAAATAGACACAGAGATGGGAAGTGTTGTGACATATTAGAAGTGAAGGGATAATAAGAGACATTTAACGATTATGCAAGACTACTGTGTAGATATAGCCATAGACAATTTAGTACCATCATAATCCTTTAGATGGCTCTTACATGATTGTAAATACCAGTTCACCCATCGAGGTTCAGACTTCAATGTACAATAACTTTACCATATTGCCTCCACATATGAAGTTTGGAAGTTCTCCAACTTTTATTTTCATACCTATTGCCATCTCCTAGTGAAATGGTCACAACCAAAGGAACAAAATAATGCACAGTCAATATGGATCCCGCTTTTCTCTCTCGAAGATTAAACATTCTTTGATAGTCTCAACCCTACTTATCCAGTATCTTACTAGCCCAATAGTTGATTACACGTGAAATTTTTGTTCTACCTTTTACTCTTGCTAAAGCCCTTAGTCACTCTAAACACCACAAAATAACTTTCAAATCTTGTGCCCAAGAGCAGGTGATACACACAGCACATGATCTCTCATTTATGTCGGAGAGCAAGACTGAGGAGGGAAGTTTTATCCACAGAATATAAGTATTAAAGTAGTGCCATATTTTTCTCTCTCTAAAAGAAAACTTTAACTAGCAAAAAAGAACTAAATGTATGTTTTTATTGATTACAGAATATTAGATAAAATATTTGCACATAGTGGTTACCAACAGAAATGAGAATTAGTAGTAAACAGATATAAAAATACAGGAAATAAGATTTCTTTGGGATATATGAAAAAGTGTATAATGCAATATTATGATAAAGATAAGTCCATTACATAAAATCATATAATAGTACAGAGTTCAGCAGCTTAAAATTCTAGTTTACTTCTCAATTTAAAATATGAAAAGATATACTGTACATAATAGATACCAAACATTTTCATTCTATTCTTATAGAAGATGTATGCTCTTCAGTATTCAGTGTATAACTTCTTTTGACAATTACAGAGTGAAGAGCTTATATGTTCTGAGGTCATTTGATTGGCATGGAGACAAGCTCTATCAATAATCATATAAAAGCTTTATCACTTTTGGAAATGCTTTACGTTTGACTATTAAGGTAACTGTTCTTCTAAGGCTATGAAAAAAAAACTTGGAGAGTATGGTATGGATATATCCATAAAGGAAAATTGAAGCATGTGTAGTATCTGTTTACGATCTATATGTATACAGTACACATGCTATTCCCTATAAATTTTTATTGGACCATCACACCAGTATTAAATTTTGATCAAGAGATATTCTGGGTAATACTATTGATGCCAGAAAATAAAAAAATAAATAAAAGTCTTTATTAAATAAGCCTAAAATATACATTAAAATAAAAAACTCCTACTCAGAGTATCTACTAAGTGAAATGTCTGAAAATCTGTATTTCATCAAGCACTCACCACTTCAACTTGTGGGATAGCACCATAAGATCCTCGCTGTTATTGCAGCATGGTATTAAACCATTACATAAAACTTAGCTGACAGAGTTTACACTAAGAGTAGATCGCAAGTCTGTTACAATAGGTAACATGCTAAAAAAAAATATGTATTAAAACTTTGATACATAATTCAGGTCTCTTAATGTAAATGCAAAGCTGCATTACTTTTGAAAACGATGGTTAGCAAATTCTAGCGTGGACTAATAAATAATGATAACTATACAATAGTATATTAACGGCTTTTTTGTAAACTCTGCCATACCAAAGGATAAGGAAGACAGTTAATCAAGAACTCATACAAAAGCTGCATTCAACAGTAAGTATATCATGGGCAAAACTTTCTGACTTAAGAGCTCATTTGTTTAATATTTAAAGAACGTAACAAAACTTTTTATATCAATTCAGTGGGTTTGGGCTACGTTATCTTTCACAAACTAAAGTTATTCTGAAATAAGCAGTAAGTATATCGTGAGCAAAACTTTCTGACTTAAGAGCTCATTTGTTTAATATTTACAGAACGTAACAAAACTCTTTATATCAATTCAGTGGCTTTGGGCTACGTTATCTTTCACAAACTAAAGTTATTCTGAAATAAGAAGTAAGTATATCATGAGCAAAACTTTCTGACTTAGGAGCTCATTTGTTTAATATTTACAGAACGTAACAAAACTCTTTATATCAATTCAGTGGCTCTGGGCTACGTTATCTTTCTCAAACTAAAGTTATTCTGAAATATTGAACTAGTAATAACGCTGACAGGTATGCAAAAACTTGTTCTGTTCAATAAGCAACTGCCCTAGTGAATAAAAACTAAACTCACGCCACAGATCATTGACAAAGACTAACAATATCAAAACACAGAAATTGACTCAACAAAGCACCCCACTATATATGCTGTTAACTTTTAGTGTTCCAGTTTCTGTCCTACATTTGTTTCCAAAGAAAAGTTAGTTTTATGGCCTAGAATGAGTTGTGAGAGATGCTGTATGGCACTCGATTCACTGAACGATTTCAAATATAAGAATTTTTTTTTTCCTTCTCAAGCTGTTATGCATATACTGTATAGAAAAAAAAATCTGTAATTATCCTGTACTAGACCTAGTAAAAATGATAAAAACAAAGGAACTGGCAATTTTCTCCCGAAATCCAATATTCACTCCATAAAACCTGTTATAGGATATACTTCCCAATAATGATCTTTTCTACTTCTTCTTGGAATAGAACTTACTGTTGAGTAAATGCAACAGCAGATTTACATTTACTATTACTTTTGCAAACATTTTCTTCACGCTTACACCTTCATACTGCAGCTGCAAAATAATATAAATTATTTTGGAGTAATGAATGCATAAACTTTTCATAAAGTTATAATTGTATTACCTAATGTTCAATTCTTAACAATATCTTCTACCACCGAAGTCAGTGAGGTGGACACAACAATAGAAAGTTTCAAAACTAAAGGAAAACTACTCGATTACATCTCTAATTATATTTACTCGCCTGTCAGCAGTTATGCAAGTACACTGGAAAGCTGAACAACTCCGACTCTATGCTAGAACAAATTTAGCAACCATACCTTTCCCAGTACAACCACTGATCCCATCCTCCAAGCAAGTAGCTGCTCCATTAAGCTTTGTCAAGTTGTATATCACTTCGTGTCAAATACTACTATATCTTGTATGTCTAATACTTTTGAATGTCAAGTTCCTTCGTTAACAGGGCCCCAAACATTACAACCCTCCATTTATTTGGTCTTCATTGAGCGTAGATGCCAGGTGAACTTGCCCATTAATTCCTATTACTAGATTCTCAAATATCAGTTCATGTTATGTGTCCAACCCAGCAAAGCCTTCATCGATGTTCCCCTTTCTGCAACAATATTTTCCTGTTCCCGAATATTTCCCAATCTATAGAACCATCTGGCTCCATGAAATCTTTATAAGCAATCTAATATTTATTTCCCTTACATTTAACATCCATAACATAGCTTGTACTTGTAACAGAACCAATACCCACCACAAATAATTTAATTTAACTTGATATGGCTCGCTGTTGCTATTGATATCAATGACTGTGGCAAGCATAATATCATGGAGGAGTCTTAGTACTTGTTTGTATTTTTCAGGACATCCATACTTGAATAGGAAATCCCATAAGAATTCTCTTGAGTCTGTGAGTCTGAGTCAAAGACTTTGGTGAGGTCAGTGAAAAGGCTCTAATATAAGTCTCTGTTAGCTCTATTTTATGTCTTGTTAGCTCTACACTATAAATCTCTGTTAACTCTACACTATAAATCCCTGTTAGCTCTACACAGTAAGTCTCAGTATGGAATAATGACTTTGCACTAATACAGTAACTTTAATTAAATAGTGTACAAGTCATACTGAATGTCTTTATTTTATGCATACTAAATATCATTTAAACAAATAAATAAAACAATAAGTACAGAAATATATTAATATCTACTGTAATCAGAGTAATACAGAAAGTGTACACTATTACCAATATATATTCCTACCTGTATGTCGATTTCTATATTATTCTCCATAGGAACACCCATAAATATTACTTGCACGTAGAAGATGCCAGTGTAGCCAGTGGTGTAATTTCGAACAAAACATTTTTTATTTGTACTTCTGGCAGATCTACCTCGAGGAGTACACCTTTTTTTCTTCATTCGAATAGCTGTGTACTTCAATGTCTGTTTGGATCATCCTTTATCACTGCTCTTACTTGCCTCATGGACATTCCTGATAAGAAATAATGATAAAAGCTTGTGACACACTTTAAATAAGGCTTCATATTATATTGCTGCAAAAGCTCTTCCTAAAGGAAACCTATTAATGACACCAAATACTGACTTGAATTATAAAGGAACTAAGTGTCATGGTTTTTCTGATATAGTGTAATAAAAAATCTAATGAAAAAAATAGTTTTTTAAGCTTTCTATATGCTGACATGACAGCAAATGTTTTTCTATACATATCACGTCTGCCAGAATCAAGATAATAAAAACGAGAAATGTTAGTGTACCAGTGAGTAAAAATGTTCACAAACCTGTCTCTTAAACAGAGCCATTACAAAATGGAGAAACATTTGTCACTAATGAATTCCAAAAACTACCTAGACAAACAAAAGGTATCATGGTGGACAATTCTAAAATGCTGTGATACCACTGACTAACAGAACTACAGGTGAATAATTCCTGCTCTATAAGAAAACTCAAGGTGATAATGTAAAGAAAGTCAGCCTTACAAGAGAATTTCAACTTGTCAAATTAGATTAGACCTTCTCAAGAAAATACTCTGCAGTGATTTTATATATACCAGAAAAATACTGTAAACAGGATGCATGTGATCCTATTATTAGTAGAGAAGTTGCT
This sequence comes from Halocaridina rubra, assembly GCA_037179515.1. NCBI lineage: Eukaryota > Metazoa > Arthropoda > Malacostraca > Decapoda > Atyidae > Halocaridina > Halocaridina rubra. The sequence goes on from JAXCGZ010023873.1 coordinate 9,171, forward strand.
CCTAAGAGTTCATAGTAGTAATGCCATTTGCTAACTTTTGGCAGCAGACATGGCTATTTTGTGAATGCAGAGTTTACAAGGCGGAGTAGACTCTACCTAGCAATAATTCTTAAACTATTAATGGAAAAGGATAGATGGATTACAATATATTATGAAATATTTTCATGATATATCAAACTTTAGCAAGGAACATAAGGTGGCATTACAATTTCAGTCTGTCCAAACCACAGAGCTTCCTTAGGTCCAAAGTTATCAATATAGCACAAGAATAAAAAGATAAAAAAACGAAGAGTTAATAACAACAAGAACAGTGTATAGCTGACACACAAGTCTTAGAATGAATAACTCACGTTATCTTGTACATTATTACTGAACAAAAAGACTAAAATAAATAATAGAACCTTCTTCTCTACAAGTGACAACAATAAAGGTTGTCAAGGATGCAGCATCAATACCTCTTAAAGTTATCAGAAAAGTATGAACCGTTCAGAGGGTAGGTAAAATCTTAAAAGATGACTTATCAAGATTATATGATTCCATGTCATGGATAAGACACTTTTACAGTCTCTAGGCATAAAGTTGAAGAATGATTTGTAAAACAGAGCACATTATTTTGTCTCATTTGGATGTTAATGAAGTCTCCTACAACTACTTTTTTCATTTAAAAATAAACAACCATTAAAACTTACATAATTGTTCCTGGCAGCAATGTTAGCCAAACACGTTTTCAGATAGATTTGGGAAGAGTCTAGCTGGTCTTGATAATACTTTTCCTTTTCATCTAACTGGTTAGCTGTGATTAAAAGTTGTTGTAAATCCTGCAAAAAATAAATATAATTCAGTACAAACGCTATTTGCATATGCTATAAAAATATTGAATAAAGGGAGGGGCAAGAATACTTCCTTCATCTTCCCCTGCGTGTCGTAAGAGTCGACTGAATGGGGCAGAGAGAGGGGACTGGGAATCCCCTCCTCTGTATTTTCTCTTCCCTAAGAGAGTATTTTGCCTTGACTCAGCCACTCCCCTTATAAGGGGAAAAATGGCTCACGTATATAGAATACATCTCACATAAATAATTAGCAGGGGACATGATGTATTAAAACAAACCCACACATGTGACAATAATATACGATATAAAGTTACAGTAGTGATGTACAGAACATCAGAATGAAAATTAATGCAATACAAAATCTATATTTTCATCTTATTTTATTTCTAATACTTAATGCCACAGGGTACTCAAAAGCAAAGAAACAAAATAAAAAAAAAATAAAAATATACACAATCACATCCTCTAAATCAACTCATTAACATATACATCTGCAGGCCATAATAGTAATATGAGACCAAGATAACCTACTATACCTTACTTGTAACTAAAAGCTGCCAAAAGTGATAGGGAGAAGAGGGTTGGCAAATTCATTGCATTTAATTTTACCTTTTAGGCATCATCCACCCTGTATTCCACATAATTTTAGATAAGCTATACTTTTAACAACTGAACAACTAGACAGCATAAAAATTGTTCAGAGAGAACCACTAAAACTGAGAATAGTGTAAGTGGTAAAATAAAATAGTGTAAGATCTATAAAGAAATGACGGCATGATCAAGGTACATATTAATTGAGGCAGGGAATGCAAAGACAGACACAGTTGAAAAAGCTTTTGTTGTGGAGAACCAAAACTGGTAAGAGGGCATTAAGAGCAAGAGGACACCCAAAAATATGTACAGACGCATTAGTTCTCACCATTCTTCTGGCTGTCCTCTGTTTCCTTTGGTTGACAATATCTCCAGTACTGGATGTTAGCAGGGGTTGGTAGTTAGCAATCCTTGTGGATAAAGCTTGATTCTAGGCGGCGAAGATTGTGACTCAAGCGAGTTTTTACTTCATGTAGATTAACCCTGTGAGATGACATGTATGAAGTTACTTTAAATTTAGGCCACATACAGCAGACAGAAAATGGAAAATAGCGAGAAGTGAACGTGTCTTCAGTAATATTGTATTAAAAATAAATAGTACCAATGTATCAATCACCTTTCAGGTCCAGATATTTTGACATTACCATTACTCAATATCCTAAACAGATTAGATAGACATTAACTTGAAATAAACAAACAATAGAACCCAAATACGGTCCTGCACCTTGTTTCTGCAAGAAATGAGTTGGATCTATTCAGTGATGTGTGGTTCTACCTTGCTTGGTGTTCCTGTTGGTTTCGATTTGAATCAGCTTTTTTTTATATCGTTCCTCTTCCGTAGGAAGTGTGGGACCAGTTGCTAACTCTCCAACAATGTTGCCTTCAACACACTGCATGACATCAATTAGCAACTGTTTTGTTCTGAAAGAGACAGAAAAGGCACAGTTGTGTGATGCAAGACATCAAATAATTTGGATCCATGACTTCTTTAATATATATCTCATTCTGAGAAGAAAACCTGTATCATTACAAGAAACTTATAATTGTCAACCAATGGTATCGGGGTATTATTTAAGTTTCAGTACTTTGTATATACCTATAAATACCCTCATTCTACACAGGATTAAAAGATTTCAGCACCGCACTATATATGATTGGGTGATAACAGAACTAACTGATTACTAATAAAACTAAACACAGTTAAGGAACATATATGATACATGTAATATTACATAGGATGACATATGGTGAAAAATTTATATAAATACAATGGTACAAATATAAACAATATCAACCTAAATTCACTAAATACCAAATAAATAATAAAAGACCTAATTATCTTTATAAGATAAAATACTTATTCTAAGCATTCATACGTAAATACATTACAAAACAGTGATACTTTCAGTAATATCTCCTACTAGGCCTTATCACTTGGATTAAACATCATAAAGCTCATTCAGGCAGAGATCATAGAATTCAGTGTTAGTTTCAAGGTGACAGTTCATTATTACAATATAGCACAAAAATAAAATAATTATACAGTATATTCAGATCATGTGGGGGAATGAGAAACTTTAAGACAGGTGATGTGTCCAAACTTAGCTATTTTAAATGGACTTAAAGCATACGAAAAATCTGGAGTAATTACTCAGAAATGGGGAAATATTTTTATTTTTCACGTCAAATGAATAATTTAAAAGAGCTGCTTGCATAAGGCTCACAAATAATACAAGTGCTAACGCTGAGTGTTACCTGTTAAACAATTTATTAGGATCTTTGGATTCTTTCTCCTCGGCTGTTTCTGTCTTGTCAAACTTATTGGTCAATGCCAAGCACACCTCCATCCTACTGACAGTAACTGACCTTGATACATTATCCGAAATGAAGATAAAAAAAAAATGTAAATCTTGAAGTATATGTTCCTTTATTAGTAAGTGTGAACATAATTTTTTTTAATAATTATAATCACACTTCAGAAAAGAGGAAGATATCACATCAGATTAGAGCTAAAATTTATAATTTTTTCAATAATATCCCACTGAACTCAGTAAAGTGACCACAAAACTAAAAAAAAAAAAAAATGGAAAGCACAAAGAAATTTTATCACAGAAACACAGTACAATATTCAGGAGGCTTACCTAAAGCTTCCCCAATCAGTGAATGAACATATGGTCTCTCTCCTAAGTCTGCTAGCAAGATGTGAAGAGGATACGGACTGAGGTTAGTAAGGGCATACACTCAGGGTAACGATTACATCTGCCAAAACAAGTCCTTCGTAAGAAGGTAACTGTCCTAGCCCTTAGTAGAAATGGGAGTTCGTGACATAAAACCGAATTCATCCATCTAAGAAACAAAGTTCAAAGTTGTGCTGACAAACCAGTAGTACTGGTACACAAAGAGGCACTCATGTTGTTCATTTTTTTTTATTGAGTATGCCTTCTACGCATTCTGTAAGGTGTTAAGGTGCTAGAGAAGCATGTGCTGTATAATATATATCATAAGAGTGTAAAACTAGTCCAAGTGAAGGCCTTTCATTTCAAGTAGCGTATGCAATGACCTCAAAAACTGATATGGGATAAGTTTTTTGAGAATACGTATAAAACCTATACAGGTAATACAATGCAAAATCTAGATCAAATGCCCCTAAAGTCCAACACTTTTATAAAAATCTATAAGCCTATTGTGTTTTTGCCAAACATTCCCATAGACGACGACGAAATACGATTTTCTACAAACCTGAATTGAGATATAAGTGGTTAGTATCACAATTAACGTTGCCTCGGAGTATTGGTTTACATTATGTACAACTTCCGGCTCATATACCTCACAACACTCTCGGAAGAAGGCTTTGAACTTCTCATGGCATTCGATGATGAAAGGGTTTAGGCATTTTAGATGGGCAGCTTCATCACCACACCCTGAAATTTAATTTCATACCATCAGTACAGTCACTATAAGTTGAAGATGAAAATGATGTAAATTCTCAACCAAACCTCATCTATATTTATCACTTTCCTGGGACATCTGACCAAAAATTGATATAGTAAGTGATTTATAATGTTTCAAAGCAATCGATAAAATTTTAATCTCAACTATCACAAATACTAACTAACTACAACACTACTATATTTAGTGACTGGTAACTATGATATGAGAGGTCTAAGCACAGTACACATTGGGCATAGAGAAAATCATCAAGCATATTAGGCCCTTTACAACAGATAAACTTTGACAGCTATCCGATGCCAGTGTTTCATCTTAATGAATCATTTTACTATCATTACTGGTCTGATGAAATACTGAGGTTGTATATCAGCATTGAAGCACAATTTCACTCGTTAAGGGTAAGACTATCAAGGAACTGAGTCTGATCAAGAAAATTTTAATATCTTACAAGCATACCCTATGTGTTCTATGAAACATTAAACGTGATACAGAAACAAAGGGATAGCAACCCATCCTTCTTGATTTTTTTTTTTTGCCAATGTTCAGTTGATGGAAGAGGGGGATGGGAAAGAGATTATGAAGCACTGCTGCTTCCCCTCTTTTGTTCAATTGTGGCCACTTTGCTGACTTTATAGGATATGACGTTGAATCAAAAATAGATATATGATTCATATATTCTCAATTAACCTGAGAAAATATGAGAATATATATATATATACATAATTTTTCTTTGTGTTTTATTTATGGACCTCTCTTGCCAGACAACCTGCAACGATGCTTTCTAAGATGAGTCTCAGGGGTTGATGCATACAGATTAAGAAATAGGATAGCAAACCCAGAGACATAATTATTTTTTTAAAGTCACAATATCCTAAGTTTTTACTTTTTCTTTTTTCTTATGTCTCAGTGTATATGCACCACTTCTGTTTGTGTTAATTAAGCTAGTTGAATAAATGATGGTGAATGGGGTTTTCCTGGAAAAAGGCAATGATTGGAAAGCTCAGCTTCCACATGGGTAAAATATCTTTTTCCAAGAGTAAGTCTTCAACAACCAGTGTTTAAGTCTTACTTACTGTTCCTCGGGGCCTGTATGTGGAATTTGGTGATATGAATTAAAGTAAGGTAATCTCTGGACAGTTATTATAAGAAAAGGTCATTAGAGAGGACTGAAAAATCTACACAGGTCTTGAAGAAACACTATACTTCAAATATCTCCATTGAAGAGTAAAGAGAGAAGCAATGAGGTGACAATTCTCTTCTCTAGAAATTACTTTTTGACACAAGTTTCTCGAAGACTTAATGTGTGAGCTTTCGAAGGTCTCAACACTTCGAAATATATATACGTATATACAATTATTAATTTCACAATGTGGATTACTGCATCCCATATATATCTTTCCTGAGAAACCAGTCCATAATAATTCAATCCCTCAGGTTCAGGAAGGATGTAACCAACACCTACCTTCCAGTCATAGATGAAAAAGAGCAATCTTAATTTCATGTAACAATTGCAAGAAGGTGACTGCACATGATATGCAAGACATGGTTGTAGGACATAATGTGGACGGACATAATGTCGACGGATATAATGTCGATGGACAAAATGTCGATGGACAAAATGGCGACATTTGTTCAAGTAGGACAAAAAGTCGACGACGACTTTTATTTAGTTATTTATTCTTTTTACTCTTTCATTCATTCATAATAATACAGGTAAAAATTATAGTTCCAAACCTAACCTAACCTAACTACCAAGATAGAATGGTTTGAACGAATTTAGAAGCATAAAGAAAGTCAATGTTATTATTATTATGTAACTCAGAAAGTGGAGCAGCAATAGTGGAGTGGATGGTGAGCATGCTGAATGTGTGCTTCAGGGATGGGAGGGTCCCAATTAATAGTAGTGCATGTGTAGTCTTGCTCAAAAAGGAGAAAATGGATAAATAAGAACTCAGTGGTTTTAGAGGAATGAGTTTGAGGAGTGTAGTTGGTAAGGTGTGTGAGCAGGTTTGATTGAGATTATTAGGAGTAGTGAAGATAAGTATCACACTAGCCTTATGCTTACAGTCTTTCTCTTTCTTATACAATTCATTCACTTTTAGCACCTCTCTTCTTCTCTTGCTTTTCCCCTTGCTCCACTTTTATCCTACTCTCACTCTACTTTCCACTAAATAATAATCAGATATTCCACCAGTAGCTCCTCTCAGTACATTCACTTTCAATACTCTTCCAATCACCCTCCTGTTCACCACAACATAATCCATTAATGCACTGTCAACTACTCTTCCATTATCCACTCTGACCCATGTATACATGTGCACATCCTTCTTTTTAAATACAGATTTAGAAATCAACATCTCTCTCTCAATACACATTTGTATAATTTTCTCTTCACTCTAATTAACTACCAGGTACTCCACTCATCCCAATTACGTCATCCACTGGCTCATTCCCTACTCTGGCATTCAAATCTCCCATCAACACCACATTCACATTCATTCCCAAGTCTTCCACACAATCGTTCAATTTCATCCACAAACATCCAAGCCTCGCATCCCAGCCTCATTTTAGCCACTATTATTTGAGAAGATATTTTTATTCTCCATTCTACCACACACTTATTCATCACTTCAGAATAGAATAATGAGAATTTTGACAGTATTGGTGTCTCTGCGACCTATTCAGAGAAGGTGCTGTCCGCTTGTGCTGCTCGTCCAGAGGGTGAATTGGCAATTCTTTACAAAAGAAATCCAAATAATGAAAGAGATAAGATACTCTGTGAAAACAATTCTATGATATTAATGATAAGTTTAAATGGCTTTAAAGTTGTAAGTGTTAACATATATTTGAACAGCGATGTGTGGGAAACAGCCTCACAAAGTGATTATTTACAATCATTGTTCTCACTAGAGGAAATAATTCCTGATTTGAGCTGATCCACACTCAAGACGAGCATGGCTAAATCTATCAAGTTTTATGATCAGAAACTCTCTAACATATTTTGATATAGAAGCTCTGCCAGATGACTCCTATACATTAACAGAGTATGGGAAATCTCAGAGCAGAGGGTTGGATTATGTGATTGGCAAATGTCTTAAAGATCTTGAGATATTATATATTGAAATTTTAAATGAGCATATTGGTTTTTTATCATCTGCCCATTGCCTTTAAAGCTGCTCTCAGAGAGACTAAGTCAAATGAAAGTAAGGATATTTGTGTGTTTATTGCTAAAAAAAATTTGCTAAAAAATAAATTCCAGGCAGTTTTGGCGAGATGTTTGAAAGCAAAAGACGTGTGTTAAGCGTACAAATATCATAGATGGTGAGAGTAATAACGAATCCATTGCTCATCTTTTTAATAAAAAAAAATTTCGAATAATCAGGGGAAGATAAACATAAGTGATGAAATACTTTTTTTTAATGAATTCAAAAACAGGTGGCACAGTGGAAAAAAATGCATATTGTGATGCCGAGGAGCACACTCCAAAAACTAACATCACTTGGCTCTGGTATGGGGCATGATAAATTAGACACTTCATTTTTCAAGAATGCCTCAGGGAAGTACTCAGATCATGTTGTATTACTTCTGATTCGCTATTTTAGTCATCTTTATCTGCCACTACTCTGATTGTCAAAGACAGTAGAGGTAGCGTAACAGTCTGGCTACTATCGACCAGGCATGCAGTCATCAAACCTACTTAAGATTTTTGAGCCTCAAATACTTACTATTTTGTCAGAGAAAACTCATTTTAACGACAGGCAGTTTGGCTTTACCCCTAGTTTGTCAACAATTGGTGCTTGTGTTTTTGTGAAAGGAATTATTTCATGAATACTCCAAAAGGAAGAAGTCTAGAATTACAATATTTGTTGATTTATCTAAAGCGTTTGATACAGCTGATCAAATTTTACTTGGTGGGAAATTGTTAGAGACAGCAATTCCACTTGAAGTTGTGTTTTTCCTAATGTCTTACCTAAGAAATCAATCAGCAAATGTTATTTTTGGAATGGTTTCACAAGCAGCTTCATTGTATTGGAACGTGAAAAGAGACACAGGAATTCCATTCCCTTTTTTATTCGAATTTTACATAGATTCAATAATTACTGAGATGGCTTCCATGAACGCTGGCTGCAATTGGCTCGACAAGATTGAATATTAATGCATATGCAGATGACAATGTTTCTTCCCTTTCTCTTTTCTATCGCTACTACTTCCATCGCTGCTCTGATGAGTTGGCGAGTTGCATCCCTCTCCCACTGCTGAGCAGCCTCGCCAGTGGGGGAGGAATGTAACTCACCAACTTATCAGAGCAGCGATGGAAGTAGTAGCGATAGAAAAGCGGACAGGAAGAAACAATGTCATCTGCATATGCATTAATATTCAATCTTGTCGAGCCAATAGCAGCCAACATTCATGGAAGCCATCTCAGTATTTGTTTTATCTATGTAAAATTCGAATAAAAGAGGGAATGGAATTCCCCTGTCTCTCTCCACTTTCCAATACAATGATCAAGCGGCCTCATCTCTCAGGTACTGTGTGGAGATTTGTAGCTCGCGGATTGGTCAGTGCAGCGACTGCTTTTACCCATCTACCTCCAGACTCTGAAACTCTCTTCCTCCTTCTGTTTTTCCTAATTCTTATGACCTATCATCCTTCAAAAAGCAGATCTATCGTCATCTCAGCTTAATCCTGTACTTTGACTGTTTTTTCTGGCTGTCATTTTCCTTTGTGTAACATTACCTAATCTCTGTCTTGTCATGAACCTTTTTCTTTTCCTTCGTCTTGGTGTTTTCTCATGCTCGGGCCTTTATTGAAATAGATTTCAGCAATTCTTATTTACACTAGATATTTTCCTTCATATTATATTGTATATTCTGCACTGCACATGGACTTTTTTTTTACAGATGTTTTCTCAGTGGTTGCAAATAGAGGACAAAGAAGGCCTTGAAACAAATTTTTCGTTCTGTAACTCCTCCCAGCATACTAAGACAATTGAACTGCCAATGACCTCATTGTTGAGCCTATATAACAGCTTTCATAAGCTGTACATTTTTATAAATACAAAATTTCCAAACACTACAATTTTATTGTCAAGCCTTCTTATCACAGAAGCTTAATTCAATTTCAGCAAAGAAAAAAGAAACCTGGTGATAATCTGCATAATCTTTATGCTGATCTCAAAGCACTTGCCAAAGACTGCAATTTTATCAATCAGTTTGATGCTAGGGTTTAAGATCAATGGTTTAAGGCTATTGAATTAGAAGTATATTTTCCTAATTTAGCTGCGGAAATTCTAAACTTGCAAACTATGACTTCTTCTGCCACATTGAACAGAATATTAAATTTTGAAAAAGCTTTTTGTGGTGAAAAACTTCTTACTTAAAGGAATGCTTTAAATATTAACTCAAATAGGCCTGCTCCTACCTCTAATGGTAGAAAAGAGGCAAGTTGCCGACATCGTGCTTACCCTCACCGTAGAGAGGATTGTTGCTTTTCTCATCTTTCTTTTTCTATGTGTAACAAAAAAGGACACTTGAAAAAAGTTTGTTGTTTTAATTAGGAAGTTTCCTAGGGTTCCAAGTTTTCTCAGAGTTCCGAGAACCAAAAGTATGGTGACGGAAAAAAAACAGCCATACCACTTTGTCAGAAAAATCAGAAAGGGTTATAAAAAAGCTAATGCAGTTTTTGAAAAAACCCTCTTTGAGGAAGATAGTGATTGTAATCAGTTGTTAAGTTCAAATGAATCTGCTCCAGTAGGGAAAGAAAACAGGATTTTGAGTGTAGAAAATAATCCTACTGTAATAACCAAGATTAATTTACACCTAAATGGTAAAGAAATTCCACAAGAAGTTGATAGTAGTGCTGGAGTTTCTATTTTAGGTTGCAAGCGGGTTCAATGCTTAGCTTTATCTATGCAAAATTTTAATATAAACTTAAACCTTATGGAAACAGTAATGTTAATGTCATGGGTAAAGCTTATTTGAATGTTATTTCTAATGATTTCAGTATAAGACATGGATTTTATGTTGTTGACAATTATAACCCAAATTTATGTGGTAGGGATTTAATGTCTAATATTGGAATTGCTTTAACAGGTGTTGTTGATTGTGAAAATAATATAATAAACAGTGTGATGGATGCTAGAGCTCAGCTAGATATATTTTCAGCTGATTAAAAATTGTCAATTACGAGCATAATAGCAAAGGTTAATCTTAAAGGTAATGCAGTACCAAATATTCAGAAGGCAAGAATAGTGCCATTTAATTATAAGAAATTAGTAAAGGATGCTCAAGATAAATTCCAGGCAGTTTTGGCGAGATGTTTGAAAGCAAAAGACGTGTGTTAAGCGTACAAATATCATAGATGGTGAGAGTAATAACGAATCCATTGCTCATCTTTTTAATAAAAAAAAATTTCGAATAATCAGGGGAAGATAAACATAAGTGATGAAATACTTTTTTTTAATGAATTCAAAAACAGGTGGCACAGTGGAAAAAAATGCATATTGTGATGCCGAGGAGCACACTCCAAAAACTAACATCACTTGGCTCTGGTATGGGGCATGATAAATTAGACACTTCATTTTTCAAGAATGCCTCAGGGAAGTACTCAGATCATGTTGTATTACTTCTGATTCGCTATTTTAGTCATCTTTATCTGCCACTACTCTGATTGTCAAAGACAGTAGAGGTAGCGTAACAGTCTGGCTACTATCGACCAGGCATGCAGTCATCAAACCTACTTAAGATTTTTGAGCCTCAAATACTTACTATTTTGTCAGAGAAAACTCATTTTAACGACAGGCAGTTTGGCTTTACCCCTAGTTTGTCAACAATTGGTGCTTGTGTTTTTGTGAAAGGAATTATTTCATGAATACTCCAAAAGGAAGAAGTCTAGAATTACAATATTTGTTGATTTATCTAAAGCGTTTGATACAGCTGATCAAATTTTACTTGGTGGGAAATTGTTAGAGACAGCAATTCCACTTGAAGTTGTGTTTTTCCTAATGTCTTACCTAAGAAATCAATCAGCAAATGTTATTTTTGGAATGGTTTCACAAGCAGCTTCATTGTATTGGAACGTGAAAAGAGACACAGGAATTCCATTCCCTTTTTTATTCGAATTTTACATAGATTCAATAATTACTGAGATGGCTTCCATGAACGCTGGCTGCAATTGGCTCGACAAGATTGAATATTAATGCATATGCAGATGACAATGTTTCTTCCCTTTCTCTTTTCTATCGCTACTACTTCCATCGCTGCTCTGATGAGTTGGCGAGTTGCATCCCTCTCCCACTGCTGAGCAGCCTCGCCAGTGGGGGAGGAATGTAACTCACCAACTTATCAGAGCAGCGATGGAAGTAGTAGCGATAGAAAAGCGGACAGGAAGAAACAATGTCATCTGCATATGCATTAATATTCAATCTTGTCGAGCCAATAGCAGCCAACATTCATGGAAGCCATCTCAGTATTTGTTTTATCTATGTAAAATTCGAATAAAAGAGGGAATGGAATTCCCCTGTCTCTCTCCACTTTCCAATACAATGATCAAGCGGCCTCATCTCTCAGGTACTGTGTGGAGATTTGTAGCTCGCGGATTGGTCAGTGCAGCGACTGCTTTTACCCATCTACCTCCAGACTCTGAAACTCTCTTCCTCCTTCTGTTTTTCCTAATTCTTATGACCTATCATCCTTCAAAAAGCAGATCTATCGTCATCTCAGCTTAATCCTGTACTTTGACTGTTTTTTCTGGCTGTCATTTTCCTTTGTGTAACATTACCTAATCTCTGTCTTGTCATGAACCTTTTTCTTTTCCTTCGTCTTGGTGTTTTCTCATGCTCGGGCCTTTATTGAAATAGATTTCAGCAATTCTTATTTACACTAGATATTTTCCTTCATATTATATTGTATATTCTGCACTGCACATGGACTTTTTTTTTACAGATGTTTTCTCAGTGGTTGCAAATAGAGGACAAAGAAGGCCTTGAAACAAATTTTTCGTTCTGTAACTCCTCCCAGCATACTAAGACAATTGAACTGCCAATGACCTCATTGTTGAGCCTATATAACAGCTTTCATAAGCTGTACATTTTTATAAATACAAAATTTCCAAACACTACAATTTTATTGTCAAGCCTTCTTATCACAGAAGCTTAATTCAATTTCAGCAAAGAAAAAAGAAACCTGGTGATAATCTGCATAATCTTTATGCTGATCTCAAAGCACTTGCCAAAGACTGCAATTTTATCAATCAGTTTGATGCTAGGGTTTAAGATCAATGGTTTAAGGCTATTGAATTAGAAGTATATTTTCCTAATTTAGCTGCGGAAATTCTAAACTTGCAAACTATGACTTCTTCTGCCACATTGAACAGAATATTAAATTTTGAAAAAGCTTTTTGTGGTGAAAAACTTCTTACTTAAAGGAATGCTTTAAATATTAACTCAAATAGGCCTGCTCCTACCTCTAATGGTAGAAAAGAGGCAAGTTGCCGACATCGTGCTTACCCTCACCGTAGAGAGGATTGTTGCTTTTCTCATCTTTCTTTTTCTATGTGTAACAAAAAAGGACACTTGAAAAAAGTTTGTTGTTTTAATTAGGAAGTTTCCTAGGGTTCCAAGTTTTCTCAGAGTTCCGAGAACCAAAAGTATGGTGACGGAAAAAAAACAGCCATACCACTTTGTCAGAAAAATCAGAAAGGGTTATAAAAAAGCTAATGCAGTTTTTGAAAAAACCCTCTTTGAAGAAGATAGTGATTGTAATCAGTTGTTAAGTTCAAATGAATCTGCTCCAGTAGGGAAAGAAAACAGGATTTTGAGTGTAGAAAATAATCCTACTGTAATAACCAAGATTAATTTACACCTAAATGGTAAAGAAATTCCACAAGAAGTTGATAGTAGTGCTGGAGTTTCTATTTTAGGTTGCAAGCGGGTTCAATGCTTAGCTTTATCTATGCAAAATTTTAATATAAACTTAAACCTTATGGAAACAGTAATGTTAATGTCATGGGTAAAGCTTATTTGAATGTTATTTCTAATGATTTCAGTATAAGACATGGATTTTATGTTGTTGACAATTATAACCCAAATTTATGTGGTAGGGATTTAATGTCTAATATTGGAATTGCTTTAACAGGTGTTGTTGATTGTGAAAATAATATAATAAACAGTGTGATGGATGCTAGAGCTCAGCTAGATATATTTTCAGCTGATTAAAAATTGTCAATTACGAGCATAATAGCAAAGGTTAATCTTAAAGGTAATGCAGTACCAAATATTCAGAAGGCAAGAATAGTGCCATTTAATTATAAGAAATTAGTAAAGGATG
>JAXCGZ010023874.1:0-22818 GCA_037179515.1 Halocaridina rubra
TAAGTATAGCAGATATAACCTATAAGGTTGGATTCCTTTTAACCTTCTGTGGTGTAGTGGTAGCGCCTTGACTTAGTAATCATAAGTCCTAGGTACGAGACCCGGTCGGGGTAAAAAATGATTCATGTTTTCACATATGTAATGTGCTTATTTGATAATTTCATGGCCCGAATGAGATTGGGATTTGAATTAAATGCTAAAATGAAGCCACGAGTGAGGTTGGGGAATCTGTAATATGAACATAATAGCATTCAGTTAGTATGCATTCATACCTAAGTATAGCAGATATAAGCTATAAGGTTGGATTCCTTTTAACCTTCTGTGTTGTAGTGGTAGCGCCTTGACTTAGTAATCATAAGTCCTAGGTTCGAGTCCCGGTCGGGGTAAAAAATGATTCATGTTTTCACATATGTAATGTGCTTATTTGATATTTTCATGGCCCGAATGAGATTGGGATTTGATTTAAATGCTAAAATGAAGCCACGAGTGAGGTTGGGGAATCTGTAATATGAACATAGTGGCATTCAGTTAGAATACGTTCATTCCTAAGCATAGCAGATATAAGCTATAAGGTTGGATTCCTTTTAACCTTCTGTGGTGTAGTGGTAGCGCCTTGACTTAGTAATCATAAGTCCTAGGTTCGAGTCCCGGTCGGAGTAAAAAATGATTCATGTTTTCACATATGTAATGTGCTTATTTGATCATTTCATGGCCCGAATGAGATTGGGATTTGAATTAAATGCTAAAATGAAGCCACGAGTGAGGTTGGGGAATCTGTAATATGAAAATAGTGGCATTCAGTTAGAATGCGTTCATTCCTAAGTATAGCAGATATAAGCTATAAGGTTTAATTCCTTTTAACCTTCTGTCGTGTAGTGGTAGCGCTTTGACTTAGTAATCATAAGTCCTAGGTTCGAGTCCCGGTCGGGGTAAAAAATGATTCATGTTTTCACATATGTAATGTGCTTATTTGATAATTTCATGGCCCGAATGAGATTAGGATTTGAATTAAATGCTAAAGTGAAGCCACGAGTGCGGTTGGGGAATCTGTAATATGAACATAGTGGCATTCAGTTAGAATGCGTTCATTCCTAAGTATAGCAGATATAAGCTATAAGGTTGGATTCCTTTTAACCTTCTGTGGTGTAGTGGTAGCGCCTTGACTTAGTAATCATAAGTCTTCTAGGTTCGAGTCCCGGTCGGGGTAAAAAATTATTCATGTTTTCACATATGTAATGTGCTTATTTGATAATTTCATGGCCCGAATGAGATTGGGATTTGAATTAAATGCTAAAATGAAGCCATGAGTGAAGTTGGGAAATCTGTAATATGAACATAGTGGCATTCAGTTAGAATGCGTTCATTCCTAAGTATAGCAGATATAAGCTATAAGGTTGGATTCCTTTTAACCTTCTGTGGTGTAGTGGTAGTGCCTTGACTTAGTAATCATAAGTCCTAGGTTCGTGTCCCTTTCGGGGTAAAATATGATTCATGTTTTCACATATGTAACGTGCTTATTTGTTAATTTCATGGCCCGAATGAGATTGGGATTTGAATTAAATGCTAAAATGAAGCCACGAGTGAGGTTGGGGAATCTGTAATATGAACATAGTGGCATTCAGTTAGAATACGTTCATTCCTAAGTATAGCAGATATAAGCTATAAGGTTGGATTCCTTTTAACCTTCTGTGGTTTAGTGGCAGCGCTTTGACTTCGTAATCATAAGTCCTAGGTTCGAGTCCCTTTCGGGGTAAAAAATGATTCATGTTTTCACATATGTAATGTGCTTATTTTATAATTTCATGGCCCGAATGAGATTGGGATTTGAATTAAATGCTAAAATGAAGCCACGAGTGAGGTTGGGGAATCTGTAATATGAACATAGTGGCATTCAGTTAGAATGCATTCATTCCTAAGTATAGCAGATATAAGCTATAAGGTTGGATTCCTTTTAACCATTTGTGGTATAGTGGTAGCGCTTTGACTTAGTAATCATAAGTCCTAGGTTCGAGTCCTGGTCGGAGTAAAAAATGATTCATATTTTCACATATGTAATGTGCTTATTTGATAATTTCATGGCCCGAATGAGATTGGAATTTGAATTAAATGCTAAAATGAAGCCACGAGTGAGGTTGGGGAATCTGCAATATGAACATAGTGGCATTCAGTTAAAATGCGCTCATTCCTAAGTATAGCAGATATGAGCTATAAGGTTGGATTCCTTTTAACCTTCTGTGGTGTAGTGGTAGCGCCTTGACTTAGTTATCATAAGTCCTAGGTTCGAGTCCCGGTCGGGGTAAAAAATGATTCATGTTTTCACATATGTAATGTGCTTATTTGATAATTTCATGGCCCGAATGAGATTGGGATTTGAATTAAATGCTAAAATGAAGCCATGAGTGAAGTTGGGAAATCTGTAATATGAACATAGTGGCATTCAGTTAGAATGCGTTCATTCCTAAGTATAGCAGATATAAGCTATAAGGTTGGATTCCTCTTAACCTTCTGTGGTGTAGTGGTAGCGCCTTGACTCAGTAATCATAAGTCCTAGGTTCGAGTCACGGTCGGGGTAAAAAATGATTCATGTTTTCACATATGTAATGTGCTTATTTGATAATTTCATGGCCCGAATGAGATTGGGATTTGAATTAAATGCTAAAATGAAGCCACGAGTGAGTTTGGGGAATCTGTAATATGAACATAGTGGCATTCAGTTAGAATGCATTCATTCCTAGGTATAGCAAATATAAGCTATAAGGTTGGATTCCTTTTAACCTTCTGTGGTTTTAGTGGTAGCGCATTGACTTAGTAATCATAAGACCTAGGTTCGAGTCCCGGTCGGGGTAAAAAATTATTCATGTTTTCACATATGTAATGTGCTTATTTGATAATTTCATGGCCCGAATGATATTGGGATTTGAATTAAATGCTAAAATGAAGCCACGAGTGAGGTTGGGGAATCTGTAATATGAACATAGTGGCATTCAGTTAGAATGTGTTCATTCCTAAGTATAGCAGTTATAAGCTATAAGGTTGGATTCCTTTTAACCTTCTGTGGTGTAGTGGTAGCGCCTTGATTTAGTAATGATAAGTCCTAGGTTCGAGTCCCGGTCGGGGTAAAAAATGATTCATGTTTTCACATATGTAATGTGCTTATTTGTTAATTTCATGGCCCGAATGAGATTGGGATTTGAAATAAATGCTAAAATGAAGCCACGAGTGAGGTTGGGGAATCTGTAATATGAACATAGTGGCATTCAGTTAGAATGCGTTCATTCCTAAGTATAGCAGATATAAGCTATAAGGTTGGATTCCTTTTAACCTTCTGTGGTGTAGTGGTAGCGCCTTGACTTAGTAATCATAAGTCCTAGGTTCGAGTCCCGGTCGGGGTAAAAAATGATTCATGTTTTCACATATGTAATGTGCTTATTTGATAATTTCATGGCCCGAATGAGATTGGGATTTGAAATAAATGCTAAAATAAAGCCACGAGTGAGGTTGGGGAATCTGTAATATGAACATAGTGGCATTCAGTTAGAATGCGTTCATTCCTAAGTATAGCAGATATAAGCTATAAGGTTGGATTCCTTTTAACCTTCTGTGTTGTAGTGGTAGCGCCTTGATATAGTAATCATAAGTCCTAGGTTCGAGTCCCGGTCGGGGTAAAAAATGATTCATGTTTTCACATATGTATTATGCTTATTTGATAATTTCATGGCCCGAATGAGATTGGGATTTGAATTAAATGCTAAAATGAAGCCACGAGTGAGGTTGGGGAATCTGTAATATGAACATAGTGGCATTCAGTTAGAATGAGTTCATTCCTAAGTATAGCAGATATAAGCTATAATGTTGGATTCCTTTTAACCTTCTGTGGTGTAGTGGTAGCGCCTTGACTAAGTAATCATAAGTCCTATTTTCGAGTCCAGGTCGGGGTAAAAAATGATTCATGTTTTCACATATGTAATGTGCTTATTTGATAATTTCATGGCCCAAATGAGATTGGGATTTGAATTAAATACTAAAATGAAGCCACGAGTGAGGTTGGGGAATCTGTAATATGAACATAGTGGCATTCAGTTAGAATGCGTTCATTCCTAAGTATAGCAGATATAAGCTATAAGGTTGGATTCCTTTTAACCTTCTGTGGTGTAGTGGTAGCGCTTTGACTTAGTAATCACAAGTCCTAGGTTCGAGTCCCGGTCGGGGCAAAAAATGATTCATGTTTTCACATATGTAATGTGCTTATTTGATAATTTCATGGCCCAAATGAGATTGGGATTTGAATTAAATGCTAAAGTGAAGCCACGAGTGAGGTTGGGGAATCTGTAATATGAACATAGTGGCATTCAGTTAGAATGCGTTCATTCCTAAGTATAGCAGATATAAGCTATAAGGTTGGATTCCTTTTAACCTTCTGTGGTGTAGTGGTAGCGCCTTGACTTAGTAATCATAAGTCCTAGGTTCGAGTCCCGGTCGAGGTAAAAAATTTTGCATGTTTTCACATATGTAATGTGCTTATTTGAGATTGGGATTTGAATTAAATGCTAAAATGAAGCCACGAGTGAGGTTGGGGAATCTGTATTATAAACACAGTGGCCTTCAGTTAGAATGCGTTCATTCCTAAGTATAGCAGATATAAGCTATAAGGTTGGATTCCTTTTAATCTTCTGTGGTGTAGTGGTAGCGCCTTGACTTAGTAATCATAAGTCCTAGGTTCGAGTCCCGGTCGGGGTAAAAAATGATTCATGTTTTCACATATGTATTATGCTTATTTGATAATTTCATGGCCCGAATAAGATTGGGATTTGAATTAAATGCTAAAATGAAGCCACGAGTGAGGTTGGGGAATCTGTAATATGAACATAGTGGCATTCAGCTAGAATGCATTCATTCCTAAGTATAGCAGATATAAGCTATAAGGTTGGATTCCTTTTAACCTTATGTGGTGTAGTTTTAGCGCCTTGACTTAGTAATCATAAGTCCTAGGTTCGAGTCCCGGTCGGGGTAAAAAATGATTCATGTTTTCACATATGTAATGTGCTTATTTGATAATTTCATTGCCCGAATGAGATTTGGATTTGAATTAAATGCTAAAATGAAGCCACGAGTGAGGTTGGGGAATCTGTAATATGAAAATAGTGGCATTCAGTTAGAATGCGTTCATTCCTAAGTATAGCAGATATAAGCTATAAGGTTGGATTCCTTTTAACCTTCTGTCGTGTAGTGGTAGCGCCTGGACTTCGTAATCATAAGTCCTAGGTTCGAGTACCGGTCGGGGTAAAATATGATTCATGTTTTCACATATGTAATGTGCTTATTTGATAATTTCATGGCCCGAAAGAGATTGGGATTTGAATTAAATGCTAAAATGAAGCCACGAGTGTGGTTGGGGAATCTGTAATATGAACATAGTGGCATTCAGTTGGAATGCGTTCATTCCTAAGTATAGCAGATATAAGCTATAATGTTGGATTCCTTTTAACCTTCTGTGGTGTAGTGGTAGCGCCTTGACTTAGTTATCATAAGTCCTAGGTTCGAGTCCCTGTCGGGGTAAAAAATGATTCATGTTTTCACATATATAATGTGCTTATTTGTTAATTTCATGGCCCGAATGAGATTGGGATTTGAATTAAATGCTAAAATGAAGCCACGAGTGAGGTTGGGGAATCTGTAATATGAACATAGTGGCATTCAGTTAGAATGTGTTCATTCCTAAGTATAGCAGATATAAGCTATAAGGTTGGATTCCTTTTAACCTTCTGTGGTGTAGTGGTAGCGCCTTGACTAAGTAATCGTAAGTCCTAGGTTCGTGTCCCCTTCGTTGTAAAAAATGATTCATGTTTTCACATATATAACGTGATTATTTGTTAATTTCATGGCCCGAATGAGATTGGGATTTGAATTAAATGCTAAAATGAAGCCACGAGTTAGGTTGGGGAATCTGTAATATGAACATAGTGGCATTCAGTTAGAATGCGTTAATTCCTAAGTATAGCAGATATAAGCTATAAGGTTGGATTCCTTTTAACCTTCTGTGGTGTAGTGGTAGCGCCTTGACTTAGTAATCATAAGTCCTAGGTTCGAGTCCTGGTCGGGGTAAAAAATGATTCATGTTTTCACATATGTAATGTGCTTATTTGATAATTTCATGGCCCGAATGAGATTGGGATTTGAATTAAATGCTAAGGTTGGGGAATCTGCAATATGAACAGAGTGGCATTCAGTTAGAATGCGTTCATTCCTAAGTATAGCAGATATAAGCTATAAGGTTGGATTCCTTTTAAACTTCTGTGGTGTAGTGGTAGCACTTTGACTTAGTAATCATAAGTCCTAGGTTCGAGTCCCTTTCGGGGTAAAAAATTATTCATGTTTTCACATATGTAATGTGCTTATTTAATAATTTCATGGCCCGAATGAGATTGGGATTTGAATTAAATGCTAAAATGAAGCCATGAGTGAGGTTGGGGAATCTGTAATATGAACATAGTGGCATTCAGTTAGAATACGTTCATTCCTAAGCATAGCAGATATAAGCTATAAGGTTGGATTCATTTTAACCTTCTGTGGTGTAGTGGTAGCGCATTGAATTAGTAATCATAAGTCCTAGGCTCGAGTCCCGTTCGGGGTAAAAAATGATTCATGTTTTCACATATGTAATGTGCTTATTTGATAATTTCATAGCCCGAATGAGATTGGGATTTGAATTAAATGCTAAAATGAAGCCACGAGTGAGGTTGGGGAATCTGTAATATGAACATAGTGGCATTCAGTTAGAATGCATTCATTCCTAAGTATAGCAGATATAAGCTATAAGGTTGGATTCCTTTTAACCATTTGTGGTATAGTGGTAGCGCCTTGACTTAGTAATCATAAGTCCTTGGTTCGAGTCCTGGTCGGGGTAAAAAATGATTCATGTTTTCACATATGTAATGTGCTTATTTGATAATTTCATGGCCCGAATGAGATTGGGATTTGAATTAAATGCTAAGGTTGGGGAATCTGCAATATGAACAGAGTGGCATTCAGTTAAAATGCACTCATTCCGAAGTATAGCAGATATAAGCTATAAGGCTGGATTCCTTTTAACCTGCTGTGGTGTTGTGGTAGCGCTTTGACTTAGTAATCATAAGTCCTAGGTTCGAGTCCCAGTCGGGGTAAAAAATGTTTCATGTTTTCACATATGTAATGTGCTTATTTGATAATTTCATGGCCTGAATGAGATTGGGATTTGAATTAAATGCTAAAATGAAGCCATGAGTGAAGTTGGGAAATCTGTAATATGAACATAGTGGCATTCAGTTAGAATGCATTCATTCCTAAGTATAGCAGATATAAGCTATAAGGTTGGATTCCTCTTAACCTTCTGTGGTGTAGTGGTAGCGCCTTGACTCAGTAATCATAAGTCCTAGGTTCGAGTCCTGATCGGGGTAAAAAATGATTCATGTTTTCACATATGTAATGTGCTTATTTGATAATTTCATGGCCCGAATGAGATTGGGATTTGAATTAAATGCTAAGGTTGGGGAATCTGCAATATGAACAGAGTGGCATTCAGTTAGAATGCGTTCATTCCTAAGTATAGCAGATATAAGCTATAAGGTTGGATTCCTTTTAACCTTCTGTGGTGTAGTGGTAGCACTTTGACTTAGTAATCATAAGTCCTAGGTTCGAGTCCCTTTCGGGGTAAAAAATGATTCATGTTTTCACATATGTAATGTGCTTATTTAATAATTTCATGGCCCGAATGAGATTGGGATTTGAATTAAATGCTAAAATGAAGCCATGAGTGAGGTTGGGGAATCTGTAATATGAACATAGTGGCAATCAGTTAGAATACGTTCATTCCTAAGCATAGCAGATATAAGCTATAAGGTTGGATTCATTTTAACCTTCTGTGGTGTAGTGGTAGCGCTTTGAATTAGTAATCATAAGTCCTAGGCTCGAGTCCCGTTCGGGGTAAAAAATGATTCATGTTTTCACATATGTAATGTGCTTATTTGATAATTTCATGGCCCGAATGAGATTGGGATTTGAATTAAATGCTAAAATGAAGCCACGAGTGAGGTTGGGGAATCTGTAATATGAAAATAGTGGCATTCAGTTAGAATGCATTCATTCCTAAGTATAGCAGATATAAGCTATAAGGTTGGATTCCTTTTAACCATTTGTGGTATAGTGGTAGCGCCTTGACTTAGTAATCATAAGTCCTAGGTTCGAGTCCTGGTCGGGGTAAAAAATATTTCATGTTTTCACATATGTAATGTGCTTATTTGATAATTTCATGGCCCGAATGAGATTGGGATTTGAATTAAATGCTAAAATGAAGCCACGAGTGTGGTTGGGGAATCTGTAATATAAACATAGTGGCATTCAGTTGGAATGCGTTCATTCCTAAGCATAGCAGATATAAGCTATAAGGTTGGATTCCTTTTAACCTTCTGTGGTGTAGTGGTAGCGCCTTGACTTAGTTATCATAAGTCCTAGGTTCGAGTCCCGGTCGGGGTAAAAAATGATTCATGTTTTCACATATGTAATGTGCTTATTTGTTAATTTCATGGCCCGAATGAGATTGGGATTTGAATTAAATGCTAAAATGAAGCCACGAGTGAGGTTGGGGAATCTGTAATATGAACATAGTGGCATTCAGTTAGAATGCGTTCATTCCTAAGTATAGCAGATATAAGCTATAAGGTTGGATTCCTCTTAACCTTCTGTGGTGTAGTGGTAGCGCCTTGACTCAGTAATCATAAGTCCTAGGTTCGAGTCCCGGTCGGGGTAAAAAATGATTCATGTTTTCACATATGTAATGTGCTTATTTGATAATTTCATGGCCCGAATGAGATTAGGATTTGAATTAAATGCTAAAGTGAAGCCACGAGTGCGGTTGGGGAATCTGCAATATGAACAGAGTGGCATTCAGTTAGAATGCGTTCATTCCTAAGTATAGCAGATATAAGCTATAAGGTTGGATTCCTTTTAACCTTCTGTGGTGTAGTGGTAGCACTTTGACTTAGTAATCATAAGTCCTAGGTTCGAGTCCCAGTCGGGGTAAAAAATGTTTCATGTTTTCACATATGTAATGTGCTTATTTGATAATTTCATGGCCTGAATGAGATTGGGATTTGAATTAAATGCTAAAATGAAGCCATGAGTGAAGTTGGGAAATCTGTAATATGAACATAGTGGCATTCAGTTAGAATGCGTTCATTCCTAAGTATAGCAGATATAAGCTATAAGGTTGGATTCCTCTTAACCTTCTGTGGTGTAGTGGTAGCGCCTTGACTCAGTAATCATAAGTCCTAGGTTCGAGTCCCGGTCGGGGTAAAAAATGATTCATGTTTTCACATATGTAATGTGCTTATTTGATAATTTCATGGCCCGAATGAGATTGGGATTTGAATTAAATGCTAAAATGAAGCCACGAGTGAGGTTGGGGAATCTGTAATATGAACATAGTGGCATTCAGTTAGAATGCGTTAATTCCTAAGTATAGCAGATATAAGCTATAAGGTTGGATTCCTTTTAACCTTCTGTGGTGTAGTGGTAGCGCCTTGACTTAGTAATCATAAGTCCTAGGTTCGAGTCCCGGTCGGGGTAAAAAATGATTCATGTTTTCACTTATGTAATGTGCTTATTTGATAATTTCATGGCCCGAATGAGATTGGGATTTGAATTAAATGCTAAAATGAAGCCACAAGTGAGGTTGGGGAATCTGTAATATGAACATAGTGGCATTCAGTTAGAATGCGTTAATTCCTAAGTATAGCAGATATAAGCTATAAGGTTGGATTCCTTTTAACCTTCTGTGGTGTAGTGGTAGCGCCTTGACTTAGAAATCATAAGTCCTAGGTTCGAGTCCCGGTCGGGGTAAAAAATATTTCATGTTTTCACATATGTAATGTGCTTATTTGATAATTTCATGGCCCGAATGAGATTGGGATTTGAATTAAATGCTAAAATGAAGCCACGAGTGAGGTTGGGGAATCTGTAATATGAACATAGTGGCATTCAGTTAGAATGCGTTCATTCCTAAGTATAGCAGATATAAGCTATAAAGTTTGATTCCTTTTAACCTTCTGTATTGTAGTGGTAGCGCCTTGACTTAGTAATCATAAGTCCTAGGTACGAGACCCGGTCGGGGTAAAAAATGATTCATGTTTTCACATATGTAATGTGCTTATTTAATAATTTCATGGCCCGCATGAGATTGGGATTTGAATTAAATGCTAAAATGAAGCCATGAGTGAGGTTGGGGAATCTGTAATATGAACATAATGGCATTCAGTTAGAATGCATTCATTCCTAAGTATAGCAGATATAAACTATAAGGTTGGATTCCTTTTAACCTTCTGTGTTGTAGTGGTAGCGCCTTGACTTAGTAATCATAAGTCCTAGGTTCAAGTCCCGGTCGGCGTAAAAAATGATTCATGTTTTCACATATGTAATTTGCTTATTTGATAATTTCATGGCCCGAATGAGATTGGGATTTGAATTAAATGCTAAAATGAAGCCACGAGTGAGGTTGGGGAATCTGTAATATGAACATAGTGGCATTCAGTTAGAATGCGTTCATTCCTAAGTATAGCAGATATAAGCTATAAGGTTGGATTCCTTTTAACCTTCTGTGGTGTAGTGGTAGCACTTTGACTTAGTAATCATAAGTCCTAGGTTCGAGTCCCTTTCGGGGTAAAAAATGATTCATGTTTTCACATATGTAATGTGCTTATATAATAATTTCATGGCCCGCATGAGATTGGGATTTGAATTAAATGCTAAAATGAAGCCATGAGTGAGGTTGGGGAATCTGTAATATGAACATAGTGGCAATCAGTTAGAATACGTTCATTCCTAAGCATAGCAGATATAAGCTATAAGGTTGGATTCATTTTAACCTTCTGTGGTGTAGTGGTAGCGCTTTGAATTAGTAATCATAAGTCCTAGGCTCGAGTCCCGTTCGGGGTAAAAAATGATTCATGTTTTCACATATGTAATGTGCTTATTTGATAATTTCATAGCCCGAATGAGATTGGGATTTGAATTAAATGCTAAGGTTGGGGAATCTGCAATATGAACAGAGTGGCATTCAGTTAAAATGCGCTCATTCCTAAGTATAGCAGATATAAGCTATAAGGTTGGATTCCTTTTAACCTGCTGTGGTGTAGTGGTAGCGCTTTGACTTAGTAATCATAAGTCCTAGGTTCGAGTCCCGGTCGGGGTAAAAAATGATTCTTGTTTTCACATATGTAATGTGCTTATTTGATAATTTCATGGCCCGAATGAGATTGGGATTTGAATTAAATGCTAAAATGAAGCCACGAGTGAGGTTGGGGAATCTGTAATATGAACATAGTGGCATTCAGTTAGAATGCATTCATTCCTAAGTATACCAGATATAAGCTATAAGGTTGGATTCCTTTTAACCATTTGTGGTATAGTGGTAGCGCCTTGGCTTAGTAATCATAAGTCCTAGGTTCCAGTCCTGGTCGGGGTAAAAAATGATTCATGTTTTCACATATGTAATGTGCTTATTTGATAATTTCATGGCCCGAATGAGATTGGGATTTGAATTAAATGCTAAAATGAAGCTACGAGTGAGGTTGGGGAATCTGCAATATGAACATAGTGGCATTCAGTTAAAATGAGCTCATTCCTAAATATAGCAGATATAACCTATAAGGTTGGATTCCTTTTAACCTTCTGTGGTGTAGTGATAGCGCCTTGACTTAGTAATCATAAGTCCTAGGTTCGTGTCCCGGTCGGGGTAAAAAATGATTCATGTTTTCACATATGTAATGTGCTTATTTGATAATTTTATGGCCCGAATGAGATTGGGATTTGAATTAAATGCTAAAATGAAGCCATGAGTGAGGTTGGGGAATCTGTAATATGAACATAGTGGCATTCAGTTAGAATGCGTTCATTCCTAAGTATAGCAGATATAAGCTATAAGGTTGGATTCCTTTTTACCTTCTGTGGTGTAGTGGTAGCGCCTTGACTCAGTAATCATAAGTCCAAGGTTCGAGTCCCGGTCGGGGTAAAAAATGATTCATGTTTTCACATATGTAATGTGCTTATTTGATAATTTCATGGCCCGAATGAGATTGGGATTTGAATTAAATGCTAAAATGAAGCCACGAGTGAGGTTGGGGAATCTGTAATATGAACATAGTGGCATTCAGTTAGAATGCGTTCATTCCTAAGTATAGCAAATATAAGCTATAAGGTTGGATTCCTTTTAACCTTCTGTGGTTTTAGTGGTAGCGCCTTGACTTAGTAATCATAAGACCAAGGTTCGAGTCCCGGTCGGGGTAAAAAATGATTCATGTTTTCACATATGTAATGTGCTTATTTGATAAATTCATGGCCCGAATGAAATTGGGATTTGAATTAAATGCTAAAATGAAGCCACGAGTGAGGTTGGGGAATCTGCAATGTGAACATAGTGGCATTCAGTTAGAATGTGTTCATTCCTAAGTATAGCAGTTATAAGCTATAAGGTTGGATTCCTTTTAACCTTCTGTGGTGTAGTGGTAGCGCCTTGATTTAGTAATGATAAGTCCTAGGTTCGAGTCCCAGTCGGGGTAAAAAATGTTTCATGTTTTCACATATGTAATGTGCTTATTTGATAATTTCATGGCCCGAATGAGATTGGGATTTGAATTAAATGCTATAATGAAGCCACGAGTGAGGTTGGGGAATCTGTAATATGAACATAGTGGCATTCAGTTAGAATTCATTCATTCCTAAGTATAGCAGATATAAGCTATAAGGTTGGATTCCTTTTAACTTTCTGTGGTGTAGTGGTAGCGCCTTGACTTAGTAATCATAAGTCCTAGGTTCGAGTCCCGGTCGGGGTAAAAAATGATTCATGTTTTCACATATGTAATGTGCTTATTTGATAATTTCATGGCCCGAATGAGATTGGGATTTGAATTAAATGCTAAAATGAAGCCACGAGTGAGGTTGGGGAATCTGTAATATGAACATAGTGGCATTCAGTTAGAATGCATTCATTCCTAAGTATAGCAGATATAAGCTATAAGGTTGGATTCCTTTTAACCATTTGTGGTATAGTGGTAGCGCCTTGACTTAGTAATCATAAGTCCTAGGTTCGAGTCCTGGTCGGGGTAAAAAATGATTCATGTTTTCACATATGTAATGTGCTTATTTGATAATTTCATGGCCCGAATGAGATTGGGATTTGAATTAAATGCTAAGGTTGGGGAATCTGCAATATGAACAGAGTGGCATTCAGTTAAAATGCGCTCATTCCTAAGTATAGCAGATATAAGCTATAAGGTTGGATTCCTTTTAACCTGCTGTGGTGTAGTGGTAGCGCTTTGACTTAGTAATCATAAGTCCTAGGTTCGAGTCCCGGTCGGGGTAAAAAATGATTCATGTTTTCACATATGTAATGTGCTTATTTGATAATTTCATGGCCCGAATGAGATTGGGATTTGAATTAAATGCTAAAATGAAGCCACGAGTGAGGTTGGGGAATCTTTAATGTGAACATAGTGGCATCCAGTTAGAATGCATTCATTCCTAAGTATAGCAGATATAAGCTATAAGGTTGGATTCCTTTTAACCATTTGTGGTATAGTGGTAGCGCCTTGACTTAGTAATCATAAGTCCTAGGTTCGAGTCCTGGTCGGGGTAAAAAATGATTCATGTTTTCACATATGTAATGTGCTTATTTGATAATTTCATGGCCCGAATGAGATTGGGATTTGAATTAAATGCTAAAATGAAGCCACGAGTGAGGTTGGGGAATCTGTAATATGAACATAGTGGCATTCAGTTAGAATGCATTCATTCCTAAGTATACCAGATATAAGCTATAAGGTTGGATTCCTTTTAACCATTTGTGGTATAGTGGTAGCGCCTTGACTTAGTAATCATAAGTCCTAGGTTCGAGTCCTGGTCGGGGTAAAAAATGATTCATGTTTTCACATATGTAATGTGCTTATTTGATAATTTCATGGCCCGAATGAGATTGGGATTTGAATTAAATGCTAAGGTTGGGGAATCTGCAATATGAACAGAGTGGCATTCAGTTAGAATGCGTTCATTCCTAAGTATAGCAGATATAAGCTATAAGGTTGGATTCCTTTTAAACTTCTGTGGTGTAGTGGTAGCACTTTGACTTAGTAATCATAAGTCCTAGGTTCGAGTCCCTTTCGGGGTAAAAAATGATTCATGTTTTCACATATGTAATGTGCTTATTTAATAATTTCATGGCCCGAATGAGATTGGGATTTGAATTAAATGCTAAAATGAAGCCATGAGTGAGGTTGGGGAATCTGTAATATGAACATAGTGGCATTCAGTTAGAATACGTTCATTCCTAAGCATAGCAGATATAAGCTATAAGGTTGGATTCATTTTAACCTTCTGTGGTGTAGTGGTAGCGCTTTGAATTAGTAATCATAAGTCCTAGGCTCGAGTCCCGTTCGGGGTAAAAAATGATTCATGTTTTCACATATGTAATGTGCTTATTTGATAATTTCATAGCCCGAATGAGATTGGGATTTGAATTAAATGCTAAAATGAAGCCACGAGTGAGGTTGGGGAATCTGTAATATGAACATAGTGGCATTCAGTTAGAATGCATTCATTCCTAAGTATAGCAGATATAAGCTATAAGGTTGGATTCCTTTTAACCATTTGTGGTATAGTGGTAGCGCCTTGACTTAGTAATCATAAGTCCTTGGTTCGAGTCCCTTTCGGGGTAAAAAATGATTCATGTTTTCACATATGTAATGTGCTTATTTGATAATTTCATGGCCCGAATGAGATTGGGATTTGAATTAAATGCTAAGGTTGGGGAATCTGCAATATGAACAGAGTGGCATTCAGTTAAAATGCGCTCATTCCTAAGTATAGCAGATATAAGCTATAAGGCTGGATTCCTTTTAACCTGCTGTGGTGTTGTGGTAGCGCTTTGACTTAGTAATCATAAGTCCTAGGTTCGAGTCCAAGTCGGGGTAAAAAATGTTTCATGTTTTCACATATGTAATGTGCTTATTTGATAATTTCATGGCCTGAATGAGATTGGGATTTGAATTAAATGCTAAAATGAAGCCATGAGTGAAGTTGGGAAATCTGTAATATGAACATAGTGGCATTCAGTTAGAATGCGTTCATTCCTAAGTATAGCAGATATAAGCTATAAGGTTGGATTCCTCTTAACCTTCTGTGGTGTAGTGGTAGCGCCTTGACTCAGTAATCATAAGTCCTAGGTTCGAGTCCTGGTCGGGGTAAAAAATGATTCATGTTTTCACATATGTAATGTGCTTATTTGATAATTTCATGGCCCGAATGAGATTGGGATTTGAATTAAATGCTAAAATGAAGTCACGAGTGAGGTTGGGGAATCTGTAATATGAACATAGTGGCATTCAGTTAGAATGCGTTCATTCCTAAGTATAGCAAATATAAGCTATAAGGTTGGATTCCTTTTAACCTTCTGTGGTTTTAGTGGTAGCGCCTTGACTTAGTAATCATAAGACCTAGGTTCGAGTCCCGGTCGGGGTAAAAAATGATTCATGTTTTCACATATGTAATGTGCTTATTTGATAAATTCATGGCCCGAATGAAATTGGGATTTGAATTAAATGCTAAAATGAAGCCACGAGTGAGGTTGGGGAATCTGTAATGTGAACATAGTGGCATTCAGTTAGAATGTGTTCATTCCTAAGTATAGCAGATATAAGCTATAAGGTTGGATTCCTTTTAACCTTCTGTGGTGTAGTGGTAGCGCCTTGATTTAGTAATGATAAGTCCTAGGTTCGAGTCCCAGTCGGGGTAAAAAATGTTTCATGTTTTCACATATGTAATGTGCTTATTTGATAATTTCATGGCCCGAATGAGATTGGGATTTGAATTAAATGCTATAATGAAGCCACGAGTGAGGTTGGGGAATCTGTAATATGAACATAGTGGCATTCAGTTAGAATTCATTCATTCCTAAGTATAGCAGATATAAGCTATAAGGTTGGATTCCTTTTAACTTTCTGTGGTGTAGTGGTAGCGCCTTGACTTAGTAATCATAAGTCCTAGGTTCGAGTCCCGGTCGGGGTAAAAAATGATTCATGTTTTCACATATGTAATGTGCTTATTTGATAATTTCATGGCCCGAATGAGATTGGGATTTGAATTAAATGCTAAAATGAAGCCACGAGTGAGGTTGGGGAATCTGTAATATGAACATAGTGGCATTCAGTTAGAATGCATTCATTCCTAAGTATAGCAGATATAAGCTATAAGGTTGGATTCCTTTTAACCATTTGTGGTATAGTGGTAGCGCCTTGACTTAGTAATCATAAGTCCTAGGTTCGAGTCCTGGTCGGGGTAAAAAATGATTCATGTTTTCACATATGTAATGTGCTTATTTGATAATTTCATGGCCCGAATGAGATTGGGATTTGAATTAAATGCTAAGGTTGGGGAATCTGCAATATGAACAGAGTGGCATTCAGTTAAAATGCGCTCATTCCTAAGTATAGCAGATATAAGCTATAAGGTTGGATTACTTTTAACCTGCTGTGGTGTAGTGGTAGCGCTTTGACTTAGTAATCATAAGTCCTAGGTTTGAGTCCCGGTCGGGGTAAAAAATGATTCATGTTTTCACATATGTAATGTGCTTATTTGATAATTTCATGGCCCGAATGAGGTTGGGATTTGAATTAAATGCTAAAATGAAGCCACGAGTGAGGTTGGGGAATCTTTAATGTGAACATAGTGGCATTCAGTTAGAATGCATTCATTCCTAAGTATAGCAGATATAAGCTATAAGGTTGGATTCCTTTTAACCATTTGTGGTATAGTGGTAGCGCCTTGACTTAGTAATCATAAGTCCTAGGTTCGAGTCCTGGTCGGGGTAAAAAATGATTCATGTTTTCACATATGTAATGTGCTTATTTGATAATTTCATGGATCGAATGAGATTGGGATTTGAATTAAATGCTAAAATGAAGCCACGAGTGAGGTTGGGGAATCTGTAATATGAACATAGTGGCATTCAGTTAGAATGCATTCATTCCTAAGTATACCAGATATAAGCTAAAAGGTTGGATTCCTTTTAACCATTTGTGGTATAGTGGTAGCGCCTTGACTTAGTAATCATAAGTCCTAGGTTCGAGTCCTGGTCGGGGTAAAAAATGAATCATGTTTTCACATATGTAATGTGCTTATTTGATAATTTCATGGCCCGAATGAGATTGGGATTTGAATTAAATGCTAAGGTTGGGGAATCTGCAATATGAACAGAGTGGCATTCAGTTAGAATGCGTTCATTCCTAAGTATAGCAGATATAAGCTATAAGGTTGGATTCCTTTTAAACTTCTGTGGTGTAGTGGTAGCACTTTGACTTAGTAATCATAAGTCCTAGGTTCGAGTCCCTTTCGGGGTAAAAAATGATTCATGTTTTCACATATGTAATGTGCTTATTTAATAATTTCATGGCCCGAATGAGATTGGGATTTGAATTAAATGCTAAAATGAAGCCATGAGTGAGGTTGGGGAATCTGTAATATGAACATAGTGGCATTCAGTTAGAATACGTTCATTCCTAAGCATAGCAGATATAAGCTATAAGGTTGGATTCATTTTAACCTTCTGTGGTGTAGTGGTAGCGCTTTGAATTAGTAATCATAAGTCCTAGGCTCGAGTCCCGTTCGGGGTAAAAAATTATTCATGTTTTCACATATGTAATGTGCTTATTTGATAATTTCATAGCCCGAATGAGATTGGGATTTGAATTAAATGCTAAAATGAAGCCACGAGTGAGGTTGGGGAATCTGTAATATGAACATAGTGGCATTCAGTTAGAATGCATTCATTCCTAAGTATAGCAGATATAAGCTATAAGGTTGGATTCCTTTTAACCATTTGTGGTATAGTGGTAGCGCCTTGACTTAGTAATCATAAGTCCTTGGTTCGAGTCCTGGTCGGGGTAAAAAATGATTCATGTTTTCACATATGTAATGTGCTTATTTGATAATTTCATGGCCCGAATGAGATTGGGATTTGAATTAAATGCTAAGGTTGGGGAATCTGCAATATGAACAGAGTGGCATTCAGTTAAAATGCGCTCATTCCTAAGTATAGCAGATATAAGCTATAAGGCTGGATTCCTTTTAACCTGCTGTGGTGTTGTGGTAGCGCTTTGACTTAGTAATCATAAGTCCTAGGTTCGAGTCCCAGTATGGGTAAAAAATGTTTCATGTTTTCACATATGTAATGTGCTTATTTGATAATTTCATGGCCTGAATGAGATTGGGATTTGAATTAAATGCTAAAATGAAGCCATGAGTGAAGTTGGGAAATCTGTAATATGAACATAGTGGCATTCAGTTAGAATGCGTTCATTCCTAAGTATAGCAGATATAAGCTATAAGGTTGGATTCCTCTTAACCTTCTGTGGTGTAGTGGTAGCGCCTTGACTAAGTAATCGTAAGTCCTAGGTTCGTGTCCCCTTCGTTGTAAAAAATGATTCATGTTTTCACATATATAACGTGATTATTTGTTAATTTCATGGCCCGAATGAGATTGGGATTTGAATTAAATGCTAAAATGAAGCCACGAGTTTGGTTGGGGAATCTGTAATATGAACATAGTGGCATTCAGTTAGAATGTGTTCATTCCTAAGCATAGCAGATATAAGCTATAAGGTTGGATTCCTTTTAACCTTCTGTGGTGTAGTGGTAGCGCCTTGACTAAGTAATCGTAAGTCCTAGGTTCGTGTCCCCTTCGTTGTAAAAAATGATTCATGTTTTCACATATATAACGTGATTATTTGTTAATTTCATGGCCCGAATGAGATTGGGATTTGAATTAAATGCTAAAATGAAGCCACGAGTTAGGTTGGGGAATCTGTAATATGAACATAGTGGCATTCAGTTAGAATGCGTTAATTCCTAAGAATAGCAGATATAAGCTATAAGGTTGGATTCCTTTTAACCTTCTGTGGTGTAGTGGTAGCGCCTTGACTTAGTAATCATAAGTCCTAGGTTCGAGTCCTGGTCGGGGTAAAAAATGATTCATGTTTTCACATATGTAATGTGCTTATTTGATAATTTCATGGCCCGAATGAGATTGGGATTTGAATTAAATGCTAAGGTTGGGGAATCTGCAATATGAACAGAGTGGCATTCAGTTAGAATGCGTTCATTCCTAAGTATAGCAGATATAAGCTATAAGGTTGGATTCCTTTTAAACTTCTGTGGTGTAGTGGTAGCACTTTGACTTAGTAATCATAAGTCCTAGGTTCGAGTCCCTTTCGGGGTAAAAAATTATTCATGTTTTCACATATGTAATGTGCTTATTTAATAATTTCATGGCCCGAATGAGATTGGGATTTGAATTAAATGCTAAAATGAAGCCATGAGTGAGGTTGGGGAATCTGTAATATGAACATAGTGGCATTCAGTTAGAATACGTTCATTCCTAAGCATAGCAGATATAAGCTATAAGGTTGGATTCATTTTAACCTTCTGTGGTGTAGTGGTAGCGCATTGAATTAGTAATCATAAGTCCTAGGCTCGAGTCCCGTTCGGGGTAAAAAATGATTCATGTTTTCACATATGTAATGTGCTTATTTGATAATTTCATAGCCCGAATGAGATTGGGATTTGAATTAAATGCTAAAATGAAGCCACGAGTGAGGTTGGGGAATCTGTAATATGAACATAGTGGCATTCAGTTAGAATGCATTCATTCCTAAGTATAGCAGATATAAGCTATAAGGTTGGATTCCTTTTAACCATTTGTGGTATAGTGGTAGCGCCTTGACTTAGTAATCATAAGTCCTTGGTTCGAGTCCTGGTCGGGGTAAAAAATGATTCATGTTTTCACATATGTAATGTGCTTATTTGATAATTTCATGGCCCGAATGAGATTGGGATTTGAATTAAATGCTAAGGTTGGGGAATCTGCAATATGAACAGAGTGGCATTCAGTTAAAATGCGCTCATTCCGAAGTATAGCAGATATAAGCTATAAGGCTGGATTCCTTTTAACCTGCTGTGGTGTTGTGGTAGCGCTTTGACTTAGTAATCATAAGTCCTAGGTTCGAGTCCCAGTCGGGGTAAAAAATGTTTCATGTTTTCACATATGTAATGTGCTTATTTGATAATTTCATGGCCTGAATGAGATTGGGATTTGAATTAAATGCTAAAATGAAGCCATGAATGAAGTTGGGAAATCTGTAATATGAACATAGTGGCATTCAGTTAGAATGCATTCATTCCTAAGTATAGCAGATATAAGCTATAAGGTTGGATTCCTCTTAACCTTCTGTGGTGTAGTGGTAGCGCCTTGACTCAGTAATCATAAGTCCTAGGTTCGAGTCCTGATCGGGGTAAAAAATGATTCATGTTTTCACATATGTAATGTGCTTATTTGATAATTTCATGGCCCGAATGAGATTGGGATTTGAATTAAATGCTAAGGTTGGGGAATCTGCAATATGAACAGAGTGGCATTCAGTTAGAATGCGTTCATTCCTAAGTATAGCAGATATAAGCTATAAGGTTGGATTCCTTTTAACCTTCTGTGGTGTAGTGGTAGCACTTTGACTTAGTAATCATAAGTCCTAGGTTCGAGTCCCTTTCGGGGTAAAAAATGATTCATGTTTTCACATATGTAATGTGCTTATTTAATAATTTCATGGCCCGAATGAGATTGGGATTTGAATTAAATGCTAAAATGAAGCCATGAGTGAGGTTGGGGAATCTGTAATATGAACATAGTGGCAATCAGTTAGAATACGTTCATTCCTAAGCATAGCAGATATAAGCTATAAGGTTGGATTCATTTTAACCTTCTGTGGTGTAGTGGTAGCGCTTTGAATTAGTAATCATAAGTCCTAGGCTCGAGTCCCGTTCGGGGTAAAAAATGATTCATGTTTTCACATATGTAATGTGCTTATTTGATAATTTCATGGCCCGAATGAGATTGGGATTTGAATTAAATGCTAAAATGAAGCCACGAGTGAGGTTGGGGAATCTGTAATATGAAAATAGTGGCATTCAGTTAGAATGCATTCATTCCTAAGTATAGCAGATATAAGCTATAAGGTTGGATTCCTTTTAACCATTTGTGGTATAGTGGTAGCGCCTTGACTTAGTAATCATAAGTCCTAGGTTCGAGTCCTGGTCGGGGTAAAAAATGATTTCATGTTTTCACATATGTAATGTGCTTATTTGATAATTTCATGGCCCGAATGAGATTGGGATTTGAATTAAATGCTAAAATGAAGCCACGAGTGTGGTTGGGGAATCTGTAATATAAACATAGTGGCATTCAGTTGGAATGCGTTCATTCCTAAGTATAGCAGATATAAGCTATAAGGTTGGATTCCTTTTAACCTTCTGTGGTGTAGTGGTAGCGCCTTGACTTAGTTATCATAAGTCCTAGGTTCGAGTCCCGGTCGGGGTAAAAAATGATTCATGTTTTCACATATGTAATGTGCTTATTTGATAATTTCATGGCCCGAATGAGATTGGGATTTGAATTAAATGCTAAAATGAAGCCACGAGTGAGGTTGGGGAATCTGTAATATGAACATAGTGGCATTCAGTTAGAATGCGTTCATTCCTAAGTATAGCAGATATAAGCTATAAGGTTGGATTCCTCTTAACCTTCTGTGGTGTAGTGGTAGCGCCTTGACTCAGTAATCATAAGTCCTAGGTTCGAGTCCCGGTCGGGGTAAAAAATGATTCATGTTTTCACATATGTAATGTGCTTATTTGATAATTTCATGGCCCGAATGAGATTGGGATTTGAATTAAATGCTAAAGTGAAGCCACGAGTGAGGTTGGGGAATCTGCAATATGAACAGAGTGGCATTCAGTTAGAATGCGTTCATTCCTAAGTATAGCAGATATAAGCTATAAGGTTGGATTCCTTTTAACCTTCTGTGGTGTAGTGGTAGCGCTTTGACTTAGTAATCATAAGTCCTAGGTTCGAGTCCCAGTCGGGGTAAAAAATGTTTCATGTTTTCACATATGTAATGTGCTTATTTGATAATTTCATGGCCCGAATGAGATTGGGATTTGAATTAAATGCTAAAATGAAGCCACGAGTGAGGTTGGGGAATCTGTAATATGAACATAGTGGCATTCAGTTAGAATGCGTTCATTCCTAAGTATAGCAGATATAAGCTATAAGGTTGGATTCCTCTTAACCTTCTGTGGTGTAGTGGTAGCGCCTTGACTCAGTAATCATAAGTCCTAGGTTCGAGTCCCGGTCGGGGTAAAAAATGATTCATGTTTTCACATATGTAATGTGCTTATTTGATAATTTCATGGCCCGAATGAGATTGGGATTTGAATTAAATGCTAAAATGAAGCCACGAGTGAGGTTGGGGAATCTGTAATATGAACATAGTGGCATTCAGTTAGAATGCGTTCATTCCTAAGTATAGCAGATATAAGCTATAAGGTTGGATTCCTTTTAACCTTCTGTGGTGTAGTGGTAGCGCCTTGACTTAGTAATCATAAGTCCTAGGTTCGAGTCCCGGTCGGGGTAAAAAATGATTCATGTTTTCACTTATGTAATGTGCTTATTTGATAATTTCATGGCCCGAATGAGATTGGGATTTGAATTAAATGCTAAAATGAAGCCACGAGTGAGGTTGGGGAATCTGTAATATGAACATAGTGGCATTCAGTTAGAATGCGTTCATTCCTAAGTATAGCAGATATAAGCTATAAGGTTGGATTCCTTTTAACCTTCTGTGGTGTAGTGGTAGCGCCTTGACTTAGTAATCATAAGTCCTAGGTTCGAGTCCCGGTCGGGGTAAAAAATAT
>JAXCGZ010023875.1:0-17500 GCA_037179515.1 Halocaridina rubra
CGTGTGGCTTTTGGAAATAAAAACTATTGCTCGCATTAGTGTACCAGGATTTTACACTTATCATAACCCCTCTAAGTACTGTGGTAATAGGGGAGGCGTTGCAATGCTTGTAAAATGCTCGCTTTCAAAATATATCAAAAATGTAAATGTAAATGTTGAAGGTCAAATTTTGCTAGAATTGTCATGTTTTCCAGGCTTTGCATTTGGTGGGGTATATATACCACCGAATGACTCTCCTTATTTTCAGCCAGCTTGTTTTGGTAACCTAAGCGCAGTTGTGAATGAACACAGTAAGGTTGTACTAATGGGTGATTTGAATTCGCGTGTAGGTATACCTATTCTTTATGATGAAAGTTTCAAATCATACAAATATGAAGGGGTAATAGATACAAGTGTGAATGAAAATGGGAGACAATTGTTGAACCTTTGCCGTGGCAGCACAATGGTGATAGGTAATCACCTAGTATATAAGGGTAAAAGGTTAGAAGGAGGTTTATCCTTTAAAAGAGGATCAAATTGGATATCTGAGATTGATGTATGTGTCTTAAAAGAAAATACACTGAAATATGTAAAATCTGTTGAAATGAACCAGAATATTGTAGGATCTGACCACGCCCCACTAATGGTTCAACTTGATCTTAATGATATTCAGGAAACAGTGCCATCCTTGCTGATGGAGAGGGCTTTAAATTTAGGTAGTTCTTGCTATAATGTTCAATATATTGAAAACAGTTACACAATCCGGGGTCCTTCCCATAAGAATGTAGACTTGGATAGATTCAAATTAGTCATGAATGAAACTCAGCCCCCAGAATTATTTGAAATTCATAATGAGAACATTTTTAATATTTTAGAGACAGGTAATAAGATTATCAATAATGTAGCAAGAGACTGCAGAGTTTTTCAATCTGGGGAGTTAGAGTTTAATGGATGGGATCAAGACCACCCTCGATGGAGGAGAATATTTGAAAAAAATGATCCAAAAATTATATGGAAATCTATTAACTGGAATGGCAATGTGGTGGAACCCAATGATGTGCAACCTGAAGATGTCAATTTCAAATTGCATTTCGAAAATTTGTTTAATCCTCCGACAGTTAATCCTAATCAAATCATTGATGTGTCAGACTCACCTAATATTCCCATATTGGATGATCCCTTTACTGCTCAAGAGTTAGACATGGCAGTGCAAAGTATAAAAAAAGATAAGAGTTATATTGGAATGTGTCCTGGTTTATTTACGATGCTACCACAGACATGGTTATCCTTTTTCCTTACAATTTTTAATTTCCTTTTCTTAAATGTCCTTTATCCATTTGCTTGGTGCCACAATAAACTGATCACTTTATTTAAATCTGGGGATAGAAGAGATTGCGGAAACTATCGGGGCATAAGTATAATGAACACCTTGGCAAAAATCTATGATATGCTTTTGATGAGACGGTTAAGTTTATGGTTTAATATAGATAAGTGTCAGGCCGGAGCTCAGAAGGGTAGAGGGTGTATAGAGCAGATTTTGGCTTTAAGGTTACTGATGGATTATGCTGCTTGCAAGAAGCAAAAATTGTATATCGTTTTTGTGGATTTTAGTAAGGCGTACGACAGGGTACCAAAATATGATTTAATAGAGTGTCTCAAGTCGGTGGGATGTGGAAGGGTTATGTTGTCAGCTATCCAAAATATTTATTCATGTACAAAAAGTGTGTTAAAATCTGCTATAATAACAACATCTATAGGTATACGCCAAGGAGCTCCTACGAGCTGCATTTTGTTTGTCATTTATATGGATAAAATGGTGAGAATGATTAAAGAAAAAGTGAGAATTGATGGTTTTTTGGGAACTTTACATACTCTTTTAATGATGGATGACACGGTGATTGTAAGTACATCTCGTGAAAAGTGCATATCAAAACTTGAGGCTCTATTAGATTATTGTAATGCTTATGGTATGGTGATTAATGAAAAGAAGACAAAGTATTTTGTTGTTAATGGAAAAGACAGAGATAAAGCATCAATAGTGATAAACAACATAAAAATAGATTATTGTAAAAAGTATCTATACTTAGGTGCATGGTTTACTGATGATGCAAATATGCACTCAGTACTTAAACAGCATGAAATCGATGGTACGGCAACAGTCAATAAGTTTAGTATATTCTGTATAAATAACATGAGTATGCCCTATGCA
The DNA here is from genome assembly GCA_037179515.1 of Halocaridina rubra. NCBI lineage: Eukaryota > Metazoa > Arthropoda > Malacostraca > Decapoda > Atyidae > Halocaridina > Halocaridina rubra. The sequence goes on from JAXCGZ010023875.1 coordinate 2,189, forward strand.
TATAAGGTTAAAGTTTTTAAAGCTGCTTTGAGTTCTTCACTTTTGTATGGCTCTGAGAGTTGGTTCACAAGTAATTTAGCTTGCATGGAAAAACTTTATAACAGGGCAGTAAAGTGTTTATTGGGAGTGAGAAACAACACTCCAATATCCTTATGTTTAATAGAAAGTGGTTTGGAAACTTTAGTACATGAAGTTAATGAAAGAAGAAGGGGATTTTTAACCAAAAAAATGCAACAGGTTAACAATGAAGAACCTTTCTATGTGGTATTTGACATCTGCAGACGGGAAAATACACCTGGTTATCAATTCTTAAATTCATATATTGCAAATAATGTGGAAGCTTCTGCTCTAAGTGGAATAAAATCTGTAATACTGAATAAACCCGAAGGTGCCACAAAATATCTTACATATAGACAAATTTTAAATAGTCAGTTGACAGTACATAAAGTGTATAGTAGCAAAGAGTTTGTACCAGATTATTTGCGAATGGCATTCACAAGGTTAAGAGTAATGTCTCATGAGTTGCGTGTAGAGACTGGAAGGTGGAGCAGAACACCAAGAGAAATGAGAGTATGTGCTTGTGATCAAATGGCAGTTCAGAGTGAAGAACATGTGCTAATTGAGTGTCCTTTCTCCCAACCAGTGAGACAAAAATATAATATGTTAAACTATCTGAGTGTCCAATCACTTTTGAATGAAGAGCTTCATATTACCGAGTTGTGTCAATATATTTATGAAGTATTAAAGTTGTACAGATAAGGAAGAGATTCAACCTTGTAATGAGGAAAGCATTGATTTTTGTATGTATAGGTTAATTTGTAATATTTGGATGTATTCTATTCTTCTAACTGTATTTCAGAATTAGGCATTAAGATAAATATGATTATTTACTTTTGTTGGTAAGTTTGTGATAATATGTGTATTATTCTTTAGGCTAAGATTTTTTTGATGGACAAAATATTGTTTCTATTACTTATGCTATTTTGTGCAAAAAGAAAAAAATTAATATATTTTTGTAATACTTTTGTAATATTTTGTCAATAAACTATATGTCAGTATATTTATGAAGTACTAAAGTTGTACAGATAAGGAAGAGATTCAACCTTGTAATGAGGAAAGCATTGATTTTTTGTATGTATAGGTTAATTTGTAATATTAGGATGTATTCTATTCTTCTAACTGTATTTCAGAATTAGGCATTAAGATAACTATGATTATTTAATTTTGTTGGTAAGTTTGTGAGAATATTTGTATTGTTCTTTAGGCTAAGATTTTTTGATGGACAAAATATTGTTTCTATTACTTATGCTATTTTGTGCAAAAAGAAAAATTTAATATATTTTTGTAATACTTTTGTAATATTTTGTCAATAAACTATATATATATATATATATAATATATAGAGGAACCACTTTAACATAGATAAGTGGTAACATAAGACAACTATCAGTCAATAAAATAGAAGAAATATAAATATCACACAGCCAAAGCAAGTCCTTCGCAAGAAGGCAACGTCCTAGTCCTTAGTAGAAAAAGGAGTCCGTGACGTAAAACCGGAACAACAACAACAACAACAATTCCAGTATAAACAAGTGGTAACAAGACACAAACAGGAAAATAAAAAAAAATATATAAAAAAATGAGACGAGGCGATAATAGACGAAGATCAGTTTCTGGAATAGAAAAATGGAAGCCAAGTAACATACAAACAAACAAACAAACAAACAAACATTTATTTCCATTTTTGTACAATAGGGACAAAAGACAATAATTATTCACCGACATACAAAAAATACCTAAAAAAGACAGAAAGAATAATTATGGGCAAAAGACAAAATCTATGAATAAGAAATGAAACTTTAAGACAGATTAGTAGTGACACAATATAGATGTCTGAAAATAGTCATTATCATAATCACCATCGCCTCCAACACCGTGCGATGCAAAGGCTTATATTGACACTGCAACACTCATTACAGATGTCTGAAACGAGTCATTATCCTCATCATCATCGCCTCCAACACCGTGCGATGCAAAAGCTTATGTTGATACTGAGACACTCATTAGAACTGGAATGAAAAACGCACACATTCCAGACAAATATATATATATTTTTTTTTATGATTGTGACACCAGGACGGGCCAAACAAAAATAATAAAAAACAGCCCTCATCGGGCCTGGGCACGAAGAAAACATAGAGTAAAGAGAAAGAGAGATTAAGAGTGTAATGACTTGTCAGATGTGAAGGGATAATAGGAGATGTGTAATGAATATCCATGAATATTCCGTGTTGATGTAGGCATAAAACAAAAAAACCGTAACTGAAGGAAGCCTTAACATCGAACTGTCCTGGACAGTCCTAATTAAGTATACAAGTCCTTCAGCTGTAGTATCGCAACGGGCGGCTGAGGCCATAGGCCAAGTTACTTGGTGACAAACAAAAATTCTTAGTCGCTAGAGTAGAAAACTGCAAACAAATACTTCAGCGCAAGTAAAGGCTGACAACAACAAACAGAAATATACAAACAAAACGCATTCTTGCTGTTTCTCATGCTCTTATTTCTTCCTTGTCCTTAAGCTGCTGCTTTTTCTTCATTTTAATGATTTCTTGGTGCCCGGTCCCAATAGGAGCAATTTTCTTAGCCCGTCCCGGCGACAAAAAAAAAATCTTGGCCCGTCCAGGCGGAAAAAAAAAAAAAAACACACACACACACACACACACATACACAGACACAAACTGAAAACTATACACTCCAAGGTCGAATAAGTGGGAAAAAAATACAAAAATATCAGTCAGTCAAAGATCAAAATGAAAACAAAAACATTTCAATATGAATTAGAATTGACAAGAAACAAACAAAACCAAATAGAAACACTTTAAAACAAATAAAGAGCAACAAAGGACAAATAACAGTCACTGGAAGATAAAAATGCAAACCAGGTATTCTAATATGAACAAACTATGACGAAACAAATAAAAAAAAAATAAGCAAAAAAAAAATAGTGGTTAGAAAAGACAAACCTCAGTCGATGGAATAGAAAGTTAAAAAAATTATTCAAAATGAATGAACCGAAAAAATGAATACAGTATTGCCAAAAAAAAAAAAAAAATACATACATCTCTAAACGAATGATCGGTGAAAGAAGACAGAAAACAGTTCCTGGAAAAGAAGAATACAAGCAAAACCTCTTAAAAAAAACAATTAAATGTTGTCTTCATACATATATATCTTCTACCTACTATGAAAAATACTGAGCATATCACATACATATATCTGTCACCTGCATTGAAAAATGCAAAATACATCACAAACAAATAATTTCTGTGGCTACCCAAATGGAAATAAAAAAATAGTACCACACCTTCATTTTAACTTTATTTTCTCTTTGTATTTGAGTTACTAAATCTTCTTTTTGTATTCCATGGCAGCAATTGCATTTCCATGTAAGCCGATGGTTCTATGCATTTTAATCTAGCATAAAACCCACAGTAAAAACCCAACACTGACTTTATTTTTATAACCAAATGGGATTTATTTACATAGATTCGAACGACAGAGACAGAGAAAATGAGAGACAGAGAAATGAGAGACAGAGAAATGAGAGACAGAGAAATGAGAGACAGAAAAATGAGAGACAGAGAAATGAGAGACAGAGAAATGAGAATTATACGACTATACGACAACTGAAGTTGCCAAGCGGAAAAAAAAACTAAAAATATTAGAAAAAACGTCAACTGCAAAATACACGTGTTAAGCATAAAGAGGGATATCCCTTAAAAATACGCAATAACATGACCATACGACAACTGAAGTTGCCAAGCGGAAATAAAAAAAAATAAAAAAAAATATTAGAAAAAAATACCAACTCCAAAATACACGTGTTAAACATAAAGAGGGATATCTCTTAAAGATAAGCGAGTGTTAAGAAAAATATTCTTATTAAATAAAACTGCACAAGTGCTAAAAAAAAAGCTATGCCAGTGTTAAGATAAATATTCTGATTAAATAAAACTTCAAAAGTGTTTGAAGGCATTTCGATTTAATAGTACGCTAGAATTTAGGTCGGTTTCGAAATACATGAGTGTTGAAAAACATTTCGTTTAAAAAAAATATATACGCAAAACCAAACATTTTTGCGTTAAGAAAATTTAGTCTAAATAAAAAACACACACGGTATTAAAAATCAATTTTTATTAAAAATACACAAGTGTAAAAAGAAATTTCATCAAAGCTAAAATCAGCAGGTGGTAAATAACGTATTTACGCAAAAGGCAGACAATTTTGTCTAGAGAAAAATTAGTCTAATAATACGTCCTCATCTCACAGGTACTGTGTGGAGATTTGTAGCTCGCGGATTGGTCGGTGCAGCGACTGCTTCTTCCCATCTACCTCCAGACTCTGGAACTCTCTTCCTCCTTCTGTCTTTCCTAATTCTTATGACCGTTCATCCTTCAAAAAGCAGATCTATCGTCATCTCAGAACCTAGTCCTCCATATCTCTGGGTCCTCTGTACTTTGCCTGTTTTTTATTTGTCTGTAGTTTTCCATTGTGTGACATTACCTCATCTCAGCCTCGTCCTTAACTTTTAATTTTCCTTCGTCTTGGTATTTTCTCTAGCCCGGGCCTTTATTGATGAGGGCAGTTCCTGCCTGTCCCGGTGTCACACTCATAAAAAAAATTGTCTTAATAATTCGCAAAGAGAATATTCAGAATTATATCTTTAGAAACAGGCAAGTGTTAAAACAAATTAAAATAAGATATAAAGAGAAATAATAGTTAAAATTATTTACGTAAAAAAAATAAGTTTTACATGACATTTGATTTAAAAAAAATACGAATGATGCAAAAGGAATTATCTTTTAAAAACAAATGTTAAAATTACATTTGCTTTAAAAAAAATACACATACACACATACGCACTGAAAAATTTCATTAAATAAAAAAATTCAAGTGTCAAAGGGAATTTATATTATTAAAAAAACACACACACACATGCTGTTAAAAGAAATTAAATTTAATTACCATCAGGAAGCTCTTAAAAGGAATTCGATCAAAGAAATAAGCTCAAAATAGAAAAAAAAAACTTTGTGTCAAATGTCTGTAAATGTCAAAGGAAGACACCAAGCACACTATTTTGAACTATTTCTGTTCACCAGTGGCTACAATTCATAGTTCCGGTTTTACGTCACGGACTCCCTTTTCTATCAAGGGCTAGGGCGGTTGCCTTCTTGCTAAGAACTTGTTTTGGCAGGAGTAATCGTTACCCTGAGTGCATGCCCTTGCTAACCTCAGACCGTGAGTGGCTACAATTCATAACCATATCTATATAAAAGATCGCCATAGCGTAACAGGTAGAAAACTCGATTTACGTGGTAATGGATCTGCGTTCGAGCCTACTGCGGGGCGATAGGAAGGGCATCCAACCTTAATTCCCCAGTTTCTCTCCATCTGTGTTCCCCGCGAATGACGACTGACAGTGACACACAAAAAAATGGATATGTCAGTACCATTATATACACAGAGTTAGAGTGAATAAAAAAAATATAAATAAAAAAGATGTAAGAATATGTGAAAAATGAATAATCAATTAATTACATTAAACAAATAAATAAAAAGAATAAAGAAGTGAAAATCATACATACATTTAAAAATAAAAAAAATAAACAAGAAGAAATAAATAAATGAATAATTGAATGAATATATATATATATATATATATATATATATATATATATATATATATATATATATATATATATATATATATATATGTATATATATATATATATATATATATATATATATATATATATATATATATATATATATATATATATATATATATATTGAAGTAAAGCTGTAAAGCTGAGAGAGAGAGAGAGAGAGAGAGAGAGAGAGAGAGAGAGAGAGAGAGAGAGAGGAGAGAGAGAGAGAGAGAGAGAGAGAGAGAGAGAGAGAGAGAGAGAGAGAGAGAGAGAGAGATAACTCTGAGTTAAGGCGATGAAGTCCACCATAACTTCAGTTTAAACGATGAAAGTTTCGCAACAAAATTAGAAGCTGCACTCCGAACTGCCATTTTGATGCTCTTCGTCAGAAGTTACAACGCCACAGTAGGTAACCAAAATGATTGGTTTTAAAGACATCCCATTTATTCTTCGGCTACTTAGTGGTTATGGCACAAGGATGGCACTCAAGAGGCCATAGTTCAACTCCTCAAAGTGACACATACAGCTTATCTTTGGCAAAATATATTTGGGATTTATAGTGAGAGGGAGGGTGGAGGCTTTCCTCTTATGGCTGAATATCAAAAACAACTTAAAAGGATCAATGAGCACACCAATAGATGTATGGAGACAATTGAAGAATAGTATCTCAAGAACATAGCCACCTACTCACAGAGAATGAAAATGAAGGATGTGCTCAAGGACTTCATAGGGGTCGCGGTAATCAGTGGTAGAGTGCGCGAGCTGAGAAGCGACTTCCTCAGGCTCGAACCTACCGCAGGGTGTTAGAAGGAGTATCCAGCCTTGATCTCTAAGCCTCAAAGTGTTTGTGTCTAGTCCTCATTCGAATCGGAACTAATTGTAATACATAATACAATGCTATATTAAAGGAAATCATAACTTAAGCTTACAAAATAGTCACCGTGGCTCATGCGGTAGCGTCCGCGACTTTGAGGCGTCAGATCGAGGGTTCGCGCCTCGTCACGGTCTGAGGTTAGCAAGGGCATGCAATCAGGGTAAAGATTACATCTTCCAAAACAAGTCCTTCGCAAGAAGGCAACCGTCCTAGCCCTTGGTAGAGAAGGGAGTCCGTGACGTAAAACCGGAACAATAAAATAACTTAAACTTACAAGACTACTGGATTCGTAGTCACTTTATGTGAAGTATTCCTGTCCCGCTGTAGAAGTTCATCTTCTATTAACAAGGTCAAGGTAAACGGCCTTAGTATGTTGGTGTTGGTGTTGTTGTTATTGATGTTGGCGTTGTTGTTGATGTTGAAGGTGATTTTGTTGATTTTGTTGTTGTTGGTACTGGTGCTGTTGTTGATGTTGAAGATGATTTTGTTGCTTTTGTTGTTGGTACTGGTGCTGCTGCTGTTGTTGTTGTTGTTGTTGTTGTTGTTGTTGTTGTTGTTGTTGTTGTTGATGATGATGTTGTTGTTGTTGTTGTTTTTGTTGTTGTTTTTGAAGGTGGTGATTGTGGTGGTGTTGCTTGCCATTTTACGTGTCACTAGTAATCCCCATTCGCAAAGGGGTGGACAAACAATTTGGAGATAGAAATTCGAAGTTGGATGCCCTTCCTAACGTCCCAAGTTGGGCTTGAACACTCATCACTTCCCGAGTCGAGCACTCTAAGCACTGTGCTACCGCAGTCACCTAACACTCTTGGTATGATGTTATTTTTCTTCAATACTATTACCTCAACCCGTCCGTTGCAAAACTACAGCTGAAGGGTCTTGTGGACTTGAATAAGACTGTCCAGGACAGTTTGATGTTGAGTGTTCCTTCAGTTACGGTTCTCTTTCTATGCCTACATCAACACCGAATATTCTTGAATATTCGTTGCACATGTCTTATTAGCCCTTCACATCTGACAAGTCACAATACATTCCCCATCTCTGTTCCTCTCTATGTTTTCTTTGTGCCCAGGCCCGATGAGGACAGATTTATTTTTTTTTTTTTGGCCCGTCCTGGTGTCACAATCATAAAAAAAAAAAATCATTTCTTCGTCACCTTTCTTCTTTCGTGGTGAAAGTTCTCTGGTAGAATTAACTTGACCTTTACTCTCTGATCATCTACGCCACGGTAGCTCGGTGTAGTTTGTTGGAAAGCGACTAACGCAGATTCAATTGCACTTTGGAGCGTTAGGATGGGCATCTAGCCTTAATTATAAGCATCAATATATCCGTGTCCACCCCATATACGAATGGGGGATAACTGTCACACATAAAACGGTGTTTTATATCCGTGTCCACTCCATATTCGAATGGGGGATAACTGTCACACATAAAACGGTGTCTTATATCCGTGTCCACTCCATATTCGAATGGGGGATAAATGTGACACATAAAACGGTGTTTTTATATCCGTGTCCTCTCCATATTCGAATGGGGGATAATTGTGATACATAAAACGGTGTTTTTATATCCGTGTCCACTCCATATTCGAATGGGGGATAACTGTCACACATAAAACGGTGTTTTTATATCCGTGTCCACTCCATATTCGAATGGGGGATAACTGTCACACATAAAACGGTGTTTTATATCCGTGTCCACTCCATATTCGAATGGGGGATAACTGTCACACATAAAACGGTGTTTTTATATCCGTGTCCACTCCATATTTGAATGGGGGATAATTGTGACACATTAAACGGTGTTTTTATATCCGTGTCCACTCCATATTCGAATGAGGGATAATTGTGACATAAAACGGTGTTTTTATATGCATGTCCACTCCATATTCGAATGGTGGATAATTGTGACACATAAAACGGTGTTTTTATATCCGTGTCCACTCCATATTCGAATGGGGGATAATTGTGACATAAAACGGTGTTTTTATATCCATGTCCACTCCATATTCGAATGGTGGATAATTGTGTCACATAAAACGGTGTTTTTATATCCGTGTCCACTCCATATTCGAATGGAGGATAATTGTGACATAAAACGGTGTTTTTATATCCGTATCCACTCCATATTCGAATGGGGGATAATTGTGACACATAAAACGGTGTTTTTATATCCGTATCCACTCCATATTCGAATGGGGGATAATTGTGACATAAAACGGTGTTTTATATCCATGTCCACTCCATATTCGAATGGTGGATAATTGTGACACATAAAACGGTGTTTTTTATATCCGTATCCACTCCATATTCGAATGGGGGATAATTGTGACATAAAACGGTGTTTTATATCCGTGTCCACTCCATATTCGAATGGGGGATAATTGTGACACATAAAACGGTGTTTTTATATATGTGTCCACTCCATATTCGAATGGTGGATAATTGTGACATAAAACGGTGTTTTATATCCATGTCCACTCCATATTCGGATGGGGGATAATTGTGACATAAAACCGTGTTTTTATATCCGTGTCCACTCCACATTCGAATGGTGGATAATTGTGACACATAAAACGGTGTTTTTATATCCGTGTCCACTCCATATTCGAATAGGGGATAATTGTGACACATAAAACGGTGTTTTTATATCCATGTCCACTCCATATTCGAATGGTGGATAATTGTGACACATAAAACGGTGTTTTTATATCCGTATCCACTCCATATTCGAATGGGGGATAATTGTGACATAAAACGGTGTTTTTATATCCGTATCCACTCCATATTCGAATGGGGGATAATTGTGACATAAAACGGTGTTTTATATCCGTGTCCACTCCATATTCGAATGGGGGATAATTGTGACACATAAAACGGTGTTTTTATATATGTGTCCACTCCATATTCGAATGGTGGATAATTGTGACATAAAACGGTGTTTTATATCCATGTCCACTCCATATTCGGATGGGGGATAATTGTGACATAAAACCGTGTTTTTATATCCGTGTCCACTCCACATTCGAATGGTGGATAATTGTGACACATAAAACGGTGTTTTTATATCCGTGTCCACTCCATATTCGAATAGGGGATAATTGTGACACATAAAACGGTGTTTTTATATCCATGTCCACTCCATATTCGAATGGTGGATAATTGTGACACATAAAACGGTGTTTTTATATCCGTATCCACTCCATATTCGAATGGGGGATAATTGTGACATAAAACGGTGTTTTTATATCCGTGTCCACTCCATATTCGAATGGGGGATAATTGTGACACATAAAACGGTGTTTTTATATCTGTGTCCACTCCATATTCGAATGGGGGATAATTGTGACACATAAAACGGTGTTTTTATATCCGTGTCCACTCCATATTCGAATGGGGGATAATTGTGACACATAAAACGGTGTTTTTATATCCGTGTCCACTCCATATTCGAATGGGGGATAATTGTGACACATAAAACGGTGTTTTTATATCCGTGTCCACTCCATATTCGAATGGGGGATAATTGTGACCCATAAAACGGTGTTTTTATATCTGTGTCCACTCCATATTCGAATGGGGGATAATTGTGACACATAAAACGGTGTTTTTATATCCGTGTCCACTCCATATTCTAATGGGGGATAATTGTGACACATAAAACGGTGTTTTTATATCCGTGTCCACTCCATATTCGAATGGGGGATAATTGTGACACATAAAACGGTGTTTTATATTCGTGTCCACTCCATATTCGAATGGGGGATAATTGTGACCCATAAAACGGTGTTTTTATATCTGTGTCCACTCCATATTCGAATGGGGGATAATTGTGACACATAAAACGGTGTTTTATATTCGTGTACACTCCATATTTGAATGGGGGATAATTGTGACCCATAAAACGGTGTTTTTATATCTGTGTCCACTCCATATTCGAATGGGGGATAATTGTGACACATAAAACGGTGTTTTTATATCTGTGTCCACTCCATATTCGAATGGGGGATAAATGTGACACATAAAACGGTGTTTTTATATCCGTGTCCTCTCCATATTCGAATGGGGGATAATTGTGACACATAAAACGGTGTTTTTATATCCGTGTCCACTCCATATTCGAATGGGGGATAATTGTGACATAAAACGGTGTTTTATATCCATGTCCACTCCATATCCGAATGGGGGATAATTGTGATACATAAAACGGTGTTTTTATATCCGTGTCCACTCCATATTCGAATGGGGGTAATTGTGACACATAAAACGGTCTTTTTTTACCCTCGGGTCCTGACCAGTTTCATAGAGTCGTAATGCGATACTCAGTATAACACTGAACAGCTATTATATTATTTTTCATAAGTCGCAATGTGTTTTATCATGTTTACGAGTTTGTGCGTATGAATATATTTTATCCTTTCTGTTTTTAAATACTTCAGACACTCGAACAATAATATAACTGCCTTTAGTAACAAGAATGGGTTTTTAGACACCGAAAAGTTTATCTAGGAAGCAATATTTAATACTGTACAATGTTTTTAACTGGCAAACCACGAGTTATAAAATTAGAAAAAAAAACTAATTATATATGTAAATAAGATCAAAAGAGAGACAAACTTTTAACTACAAAAATAATCTTATATTTATAGTTTAGTTTGCATTGGTAATTTGGGTACCCTGATTATTGAATGAATATAACATAAGTTCAAATTCAGCAAATAGACGAGTGAAAGAGATAGATAGATAGATAGATAGATAGATAGATAGATAGATAGATAGATAGATAGATAGATAGATAGATAGATAGATAGATAGATAGATAGATAGATAGATAGATAGATAGATAGATAGATAGAGAGAGAGAGAGAGAGAGAGAGAGAGAGAGAGAGAGAGAGAGAGAGAGAGAGAGAGAGAGACTGCTATTTGACACTGGAGTGATCTATCACCGGACGACATTTAAAGAACAGTCGAAAATAAATATTTCACCTGTTCTCAATTAGGTGTTATTTCTGGCACCCTGACACCTTTTACTTGAGGATTTAATCTTTTAACCGGAGCAAGACCTGTCCACTTTCCAGTTGCACGCGAGAAAGAATTGTTCCGGTTTTACGTCACGGACTCCCTTTCTATCCAGGGCTAGGACTGTTGCCTTCTTGCTAAGGACTTTTTTTTGCAGGAGTAATCGTTACCCTGAGTGCATGCCCTTGCTAATCTCAGATGTCCACCTTCCAGTTGCACGCGAGAAAAAAATACTTTTTTTTAATTGTTTTCGTTTTTTATGCATGAAGGCCACTGCATATGAAAGTTGTATTCAAGTAGAAAGTGCCAGTATGATTGAATTTCAGTATTGATTAAGAGGGGGACTACAGAAAGTAATTAGCATGTGCTGTATCAATGGACATAATCAGTATGCTTATGCGTCCATGACTAATAAGTAGCCTCCTGGCTAGTACAGTGGTAACGCGCTGGCCTCGCATTCGCGAGGTCGACGGATCGCGCCTCGTCCAGGCAAGAGAGTTTAGGCTATTTACTGGGGAGGTTACTGCTGTGGTTGGTCACCACCGTGGGGGATTGGGGCCTGTGTTAGCTGGCGACCGCCCTATGGGTCCTCCGTGACCCGTTCCACCCATCCGTGGGTGGAGAATCTAAAACAACGCCTAATAAGTGCAGATAGCGTGCAAATTTCGTTATAAAACGTATATTTAACGAACAAACAAACAACCATAAATGTTTATTAACAAACAGATTCTCCTCTCATTATCCTTCATTTAATGTAAAAGCTTCGATGCCTTTCAATTAATTAGAAAACAAATACTCTTATTAACCCTGATTAAAATACAAAGCTTGAATATGTATGTGTAGGTGTATGTGCATGCATTATATGTCTGTCTGTGTGTATATGCATACCTGTGTATACGAGACTTATTTGGAAGCACGGTATATGGTAGAAAAAAACGCTACAGTATTAGTATTTTTGACATAATCAATAGTTAAATAGAAAACCTAATTACAAAGACCAGATGTTTGTTTACCAAATACCGCATCAATAAGAGTTGAAAATTTTTCAGCACGCAATATTTATGTTGAAATGGGGAACGAGATATGACGGAAGACAAAGTTTTTACCTCTCAGTGGCTCAGCGGAAGTAGTGCTTGGCTCACATTCAGAAAGTCCCAATGTTCACCTCTCATCTGCTTGGCTTATCTATACATATATACAATGACCTCTTTCCCTCTTATAAAATGTGTGGCCGAGTCAAAGCACACATTCTCTAATTGCTAAATACATCAAGATTACTCCTCCCCGCTTATCACCTTGCTTAGGACATTCACAAGGGCAGGCTATCTATATCTGCAGCTTTTATCAATGTTCATGTGAGGGCGACTTTTTTCTTTTCTAGTCTCTTCGAGACAAGAGTTTGGCTTTGACTCAGTGTTTATGGTCGGATGTTCATCCTAATACAAACCCTCTGCACTAGAGCAGGCTTGGAATCCGCACCAAGCAAAGCTGGCCTGTTCCCAAGCGGTTGGATTCCCTTCGTCTATTTTACTTTGGCTATATAAGCAGTCAGTATTATGCTATTGTCTGAGCTGTAGTTTAAGTCAACTCAACAGATTCAGTAAATACAGTGGTAACGCGCTGGCCTCGCATTCGTGAGGGCGACAGATCGGTTCCCGCTTAGGACCGAGAGTTTAAGCTGTTTAATGGAAGGTTACTGCTGTGGATGGGCACCACAGTGGGGGGTTGAGGCTTGCCCCGGCTGAAGTTCTGAGGAGCATCTCAGATGGATATCGGAACTGAAACACCGGTAACCTTTTACCTTTAAATGCGTGGAGTCAAAGTTGAATCAGTATATGTATGAACTAGGGTTTCAAATAGGGCAGATACTCTCTTAACAGAAGTTAAAAAATAATATAAAAAATATAACCTTAAGACTTATTGCGAACATATGCCGAGGTTACAAAACCATTCAAAACTTGTTAACATCAGTAAATAAAGTTAAAGTTAAAGTTTGCTGTGTTTTAGCCCTACTATCAGAGGCATCGCCCCTGCTCTGGGGGGCGTCAACCGGTGCAAGCCCTAACCCCCTACTGTGGTGTCCAGCCACAACAGTAACCTTCCCAGTAAGCAGCTTAAACTCTCGGTCCTGAAAGGGAACCGAGCTGTCGACCTCGCCAGTATATACAAGAGCCCGGGTTTAATTTTGGGTAGATATTCTCTTCCCAGACATTTAAAAAGTAAAAAATAGAATGTTAAGACTCTTCATTTGCAAAGAACACACGCCGAGTTGCAAAACTTTCCAAAACTGGTCTGCACCAGTTTTCACTAGAATGTATTATAGTGAAAACTGGTCTGCACCAGTTTTCACTAGAATGTGTTATAGAATACTGTGAAACATTATTTAATGTGACAGTATCTTGCACAAGACCAATAGGAAGTCACGAGCCAGGGATAATTAGATAGTTATTTTTAAACTTTCTTATACCGTCTCAAAAAATAATCTGTAATATCCGGCAGACAGATAGACAGGCAAAAATCATCAATACAATTATTAATCATTCTTTCAGGGTACGGAAACTGCAAAATATCATCATCATCATCATTATTATTATTATAATTATTATTATTATTATTATTATTATTATTATTATTATTATTATTATTATTATTATTATTATTATTATTATTATTATTATTATTATTATTATTATTATTATTATTATTATTATCATTATTATTATTATTATTATTATTATTATTATTATTATTATTATTATTATTATTATTATTCCGTAATCTTGATTTTTCACATCTGCCAGCACAGAAAAATGGGATGGTGGATGTAGGAGGCTTGACATGAGATGAAGCTGTATGGGTTAAACAAGTAACGTTTGTCGGGTTCATGGCAGAAGACCCTTCCCCACTTACCTTCTGGATGACCCAATCAGGGAGGTGGGGGGGTTAAGAGGAGTGATTTAGATATATTAGTGTTTAGAGAATATGTGTTCTCTGACTCGGCCACATCTATACAAGGGGGATTGCCTCTATTGCATATGTATGTATTACGGAATTTCTAGCTATCTGATGATATTAAAGAATGCCCAAAAATTATATATTTTCACATATATATGTATGTATGTATGTATGTATGTATGTATGTATGTATGTATGTATGTATGTATGTATGTATGTATGTATGTATGTATGTATGTATGTATGTATGTATGTATGTATGTATGTATGTATGTATGTATGTATGTATGTATGTATGTATGTATGTATGTATGTATGTATGTATGTATGTATGTATGTATGTATGTATGTATGTATGTATGTATGTATGTATGTATGTATTGTGGAATAAGGTAAATAAATGATAGTTCTTACCTGAGTTATTGTAATCCTGTCTATATCATTCGAAACATGCTGTTTACAATCGCACAAGCGGATATTAAGACACGCAATCCCAACAGTCACAGAGGGCAAGTTTTCAAGGCCGCATATAAGTAATGACTTCTGTTCTTTCATATTACAAGCTGGGAATCAAGGATGATTATTTATTTATGACCAGAGGTCTCTAATTTCACTGCAAAGATATGCACGTCTTATGTCACAATTAGTTCCCATTCGAATGGGGGTGGTGCACATACATGTTTGAGCTGAGGATTAAGAATGGATATTTTTCCTTATGGCCCACGTTGGAACAAAGTAATCCCCTTTCTTTTATGTC
>JAXCGZ010023876.1:0-17500 GCA_037179515.1 Halocaridina rubra
CCCTTAACAGACCAAGAAAGTAAGAGGGTACTGATTCACTACTAACCTTTGATCCAAAAATAAATGCAATAAAGCATTCGCATTCAAAATTATGGAAGGGTAAGGGTGGTGGTCGAGTCAAAGCACACACTCATTTCAGAGCCGATTCACCTCATCTCACCTATCAAGGCTCTTTTGGGATAAAAGGTCACCATCCCTATACCACCATCCACAGTGCTTTGGTCACAGCAGTGTAAATGGGGTTTTAAAATAATAATAATAATAATAATAATAATAATAATAATAATAATAATAATAATAATTATAATAATAATAATAATAATAAAATAATAATAAATACACTAAAATTCATTCCCATTATTATTATTATTATTATTATTATTATTATTATTATTATTATTATTATTAATAGTAGTAGTAGTAGTAGTAGTAGTAGTAGTAGTAGTAGTACACCAAAAAAAATCACTTACTATCATTATCTATAAAACATGAGCACATCTTCTCACACTCAATAACATAAGGTACTACGCTCTAAATACGTAATTGTCTACTATATTGCGTAAGTCCCTCCTTGCTCACGTCTCTTTGAGTTCTCATATAATATTACTCCCAAACAGCCTTAAGAGACAAGCTTGAAATTCATTAAGCTCCAAATACGAAATTTAAAAAAAAAAAAAAACTTTTGGAACTGCCTCCTGGCAAATGTCTTTTCAAGTTCTGAAACTTACTACCACTCAGCAGGTCTTAAAAGAAGAACTGGATAATTTATAAAACGAGATATTATGCGTGCGAATGTCACCACCTACAATTATTGGTATAACAAAAAAATATCAACTATATCAGTACTCCAAGCACTTTTTTTTAGGGGGTTTACACGGTCAAACGGTTCGTCGAACGCGGTTCGACAGACAAGTGTTTGAAGTGATGTTCAAACCTGTGAGCGGGGTATTTGGTTGTCGAACACGTTCCGTGTTCGACAACCAAATACCCCGTTCACACGTTCGAACATCACTTCAAACACTTGTCTGTCGAACCGCGTTCGAACATGTTCCGTGTTCGACAACCAAATACCCCGTTCACACGTTCGAACATCACTTCAAACACTTGTCTGTCGAACCGCGTTCGACGAATCGTTTGACCGTGTAAACAGCCCTTTAGTTCTAAAACGCTACGACAACTAAGCAGCCTCAGGAGACAGTCAGAATGGTTGTCTACTTTCATTTGAAGTCGATGACAACCTAATTACATCCAAGATAAACGGCTGGGAACGTCCGTGAATTTATCAGACTATACATGAGGAGGGGAGAGGGAGGCGCTTCTTGTGAGAAGAGTAACATACTTAAAAGGACGCCATCATGGGTTTCGGTCAGAGAGAGAGAGAGAGAGAGAGAGAGAGAGAGGAGAGAGAGAGAGAGAGAGAGAGAGAGAGGAGAGAGAGAGAGAGAGAGAGAGAGAATATGTTTAACTGGAATGCAGAAAATTATATATAGCTAGAACACGGAATACCACGTGCAAATACTCTTTTCTCTTATAATAACTGGGCGAGGATTCACTAACAATGAGCAATAAATAAAAATAACAGAAAATATGTAAATCAATCATTTAATAGAATCGGCTTAACAATATTTCGGGATCTATTAATACGAAACTATATTTTATTTTGATCAGTGGCTAAGAAAGCTTTGACAAAAATTATTATTTGAAATTTTAAGATAAAATTACGATAAATTTCTAAAAGCAAAAAATTATATATATATATATATATATATATATATATATATATATATATATATCTATATATATATATATATATATATATATATATATATATATATCTATATATATATATATATATATATATATATATATATATATATATATATATATATATATATATATAGAGAGAGAGAGAGAGAGAGAGAGAGAGAGAGAGAGAGAGAGAGAGAGAGAGAGAGAGAGAGAGAGAGAGAGAGAGAGAGAGAGAGAGAGAGAGAGAGAGAGAGAGAGAGAGGTGCTATTTTGCCTTGTTATCCACAAGAAAAATATCTACACAGTAGATATTCTAGCGATAAACAGCACATACATCGGCTACAAATGCTAAATGGAGGTTAGGTTAGGTTAGGATAAGTTAGGTTATAGATCACAATATAAAGTGCAGATCGCATACCAAAGTAGATTCATGACACGTAGATAACAAGACAAAGTAGCAATTATTATCATTATTGTTATTATATATATATATATATATATATATATATATATATATATATATATATATATATATATATATATATATATATATATATATATATATATATATATAGTCCAGTGTGGAAATCAGGTAAAACTGATCCTCAGATAACTAGCACCACATCCCTTGACCAACAAAGTCCTTGATGATAATAATAATAATTATAATTATAAAAGCTTGACTTATGTGGATTCTATAGACTTATAACCGACCTTTATAAGGTTTCTTGCCGGAAAACCAATTAGAGACAAGGCCCAATAACATAAAGCTCTTTTGAAAACTTCATTATCTCTTCTCTATTTTATCACAATGAGCAGAATGTAGCAAAATTAACATAATTATATCCTTCGACAATCCTCCCCCCCCCCCATTTTTATTCCTGTGAGAACTGTGAGACGGGTATTTTGGCCTTGACGAAACAGAGTTCGTTAGGATGCTGTTTCACATTTGACTCCACGATTTTCAAAAGGAAGTAAAATAAATAAACAAGGAAATTCGTAAATAAATAGATAAATATAAAAAACAAAATACGAAATTCTATATCTATCTATCTATCTATCTACATATATACATATCTATCTATCTATCTATATATATATATATATATATATATATATATATATATATATATATATATATATATATATATATATATATATATATCTCTCTATCTATTTATCTATATCTGTCTATTAATCCATAACTGTCTATTTATCTATCTATCTATCTATCTATCTATCTATCTATTTATTTTATATATCTATTTATCTATGTATCTCTCTATCTACAAATCTATTTACTTCTATATATCATCGTTATATCTATCTATGTGTCCATCTATCTGTCAAGCTATGAACATGTCCAAAAGTAATTACTCACTAAGTGACCACAATGAAATTGAGATGTCCTTCAGCTTCAGTATATATAATCTGTGACTCCCACGATCTTCACTAACTGGAGATGGTGGAATTATTGCGCCATCATCATCAGAAACACAATTTCCACCGCACAAGATAATTGTACAATTGCACAACTTCCCAAAAGATGCAGATGCAAGGAAAAGAAAGTAAAAATAGCAGTGAAATACCTCAAGAGAAGTTGGTTTGAGTTCAGATTCTTTTTTACGTCAGCTGATATTTAAAGTCCATCCATATACCAAAACAATATCCCCCCTTATGAGGGGGGTGGCTGAGTCAAAGAAAATACTTTGACTTTTTGTGAGAAGTAAATACAGAAGAGGGAATTTCCAGTCCTATCGCTCCGCCCCAATTAGTAGACTCTTACGACACTCAGGGGAACACGGAGGAAGTATTCTTATCCTCTCCCTCAGGGGGAATATCTAAAGTAATAGTACATAAACATCAGAACATCAGCTTCCGGAGCAATCAACATCAGGAGCAATTTCCACTGGACAAGAAAGTTGCACAATTGCAATATATCTCATGAACTGCAGAAGAATAGACAAAAATAGAGAAAAAATCCCAATGATTATTTCTGGAGAATTTGGTTTGAGTTCAGATTTGTTTCCAACTCAATTTTAATGTATTGGGACATATATATCAGAGAATCATACTCAAAAGCAATCAACATTAAAAATAATATCCATTGCCCAAGAAAGTTGCAAAGTTGCAAAACATCTCAGAAGATACAAACGGAAAGACAAAATGGTAAAAAAAAAAAAAAAATCCCAGTGATTTCTGGTGACTTGGTTTTGAGGGTAAAATATTTTTGTTTCCAAATAAAACTTTCATATACATGAAACATATTTTACATTTCTCATGAAGTTTCCTCGACACGACCAACTTGGGAAGTCCTTCAGTATCACCATAAAATCTCTAACTCCCACAATATTCGGCAATTAGGAAGAGGGAACCTTTATTGCATAACCAACCTCAGCAATAAAGCCCATTTGACATAAAATTTGCAGAGTTGCAAAATATATCAGAAGATTCACATGGCCACACAAGGATAAAAAATATCAACTATTAAACATTTCTTATGAACATAGTTTGAGTTTAAGATATGTGTAAAAACATTTCATATAATTCACATATTGGTCATGAGCTTTTGAATGTCTTTCAGCATCAAAATGTAAAGAATTTTCCCCGATTAGAAATGGAGGAAGGGTTGAACTTTATTGCAAAATCAACATCTGCATCATATATTCATTTGACAAGAATGTTGTAACAGTAGCAAAACCTCAAGAGATGCATATGGATAGATAATATAAAGGTAGAACACCTATGGACTAGCCATTCCTGAAAAGCAGGAATGGGATTATTTTCAACCAAATTTGAATGCACATCATGGTACGTTTCGCTTTAGTCATTGAATGACCATGACCAAATTCAAGTGTCCTTCAGTATCAGCATTAAATCTCTGAACCAAAACAATATTCACCAATTAGGCGGTAGTTCAGTGGTTAGAGAGCTCGACTCATGAGGTGATAAACCCGCGTCCATTCACAGCGGGGCGCTAGGAGAGGCATCCAGTCCTAATTCCCCAGCTCCAAACTGTCTATGTACAAACCATTCGAATGGGGATTCATAGTGACGCATATAACAGTAAAAATACAGGAAGAGAGGATGGGGTTTATTGCAAAAGTCAACCTCAGCAACATCTCCAACTTGACAAGAAAATTGCACACGGTTGCAATGCATATCACGAGATGCAACTGAATAAACAAAAAAGGAAAAAATCCAGTGATTAGTTTTTTTTTTTTTTTGTGAGGTTGCTTGATTATTCCACTTTCCCCATTGTTAGCGGATGCGCTAAAAATTATTGCAGATAAAAAAATTAAAACAGTTAATACTGAGGAAGAAATAGAGGATTAAGTAGTAGTAGTAGTAGTAGTAGTAGTAGTAGTAGTAGTAGTAGTAGTAGTAGTAGTAGTAGTAGTACAAGAAAGAGGAGCTAAAATAATAGCATTAGCCGCCATTGTAACACGGTAGTAGTAGTAGTAGTAGTAGTAGTAGTAGTAGTAGTAGTAGTAGTAGTAGTAGTAGTAGTAGTCGAGAATATATAAATAAAATATAAAACAGTAACTATACATTCGTTGAGAGCATTAAAGATGAAAATCCTGCTGACAACTTTTTCGAGCGGGAATGATAAGACTTCCTTCATACTATATAGCGAGAGGACGATAAATTTGCCGGCAGAAGCAGTCATGAAACCGAAATACCTATGGCAAAGTTATAACGGTGAAGAAATTCAATTCCAATTGTCTTTCTTTACAATTACGGCTTACTATCTTCATAATTAGACCCTTTCTCCCCAGGGAGCTAGGATGGGTGACAATGGGTATGGGGAATTGTGGTAAATGGATGTGCTTTGACTCAGCCACTCCATTTACTATGATGATTATAACCATTGCCTAGGTATATATCTGCATAGTATATTTTCCGACTAAATTCGCTATTTGATAAGTGTTATTACTTCAGATTCTTTTCTTAATTATCTCCAATTTATGGCAAAGAGCGGTGTAAGTGGACACAAAGCAAAGTAAAATACTAAAATTTCGAATGGGAGGAGAGAGAGAGAGAGAGAGAGAGAGAGAGAGAGAGAGAGAGAGAGAGAGAGAGAGAGAGAGAGAGAGAGATGGGGATTCTAGGTAGCAGTGGAATGACTGGGTGTAGGGGTGGTGGGGTGGCCGGAAAGAGCGTAGGTGGGTCAGCTGCATGAGCAATCCGTGAGATTCAACCTTGAGCAACACAAGAGAGGAAGTTGAAGAGACTTACTTAAATGTCATTAACTCTAAATAAAAAAAAACTGACATTAATCATCGCACTTTAATTAACGCTGCTGGCAGTACTCCTTCTAAGACTGTTCTTATGCATGGTATTACTGCTTATCTCTGTTCATTAACACTGTTTGCGATACTTCTCCCTTTAAGACTTATATCAATTCTGCTACTGTTGTCACCGTGGCTCAAGCGGTAGCGTCCGCGACTCTGGGGCGTCAGGTCGAGGGTTCGCGCCCCGTCACGGTCTGAGGTTAGCAAGGGCATGCACTCAAGGTAACGATTACATCTGCCAAAACAAGTCCTTGACAAGAAGGCAACCGCCCTAGCCCTTTGGTAGAAAAGGGAGTCCGTGACGTAAAATCGGAACAAACAAACAAACAAACATCAATTCTGGTACTACTGTTTAACTCTCATATCGCCAACCATTCCTCGTTAAAACTTTAAATATTTACAATTACCGCTAGAAATATCCCCCCTAAAATATGCTTCATGATATACAAATGCACAGACAGGTGACACTGATGAAAAGAGAAGCAATCTAGAGTTCAGGTGTATATATGAATATGACAGTAAAGTAGGACACTCGCACTATAAATACTAAGTGCATCCTCAGGAAGTGAATTTATTATAAATAAGATCTTGCCAGTGCACTCAATAAAACGCCCCAGTTCTGGATTGCAGTCATAATAAAAATACACTTTAGAGTGGGTTTCTCTTCTTTCTCTTCTCAATTCTCGTGCCATTGCTAACCTATTCATACTCCAGTGAAGAGATTACTTTTCCTGTAGTTCATATCTTGCTCAACCTTTAATATTTCTTTAATTAATGCTGCTCTCAAGCTATTCTATTTTATTCTTTTTTTCCTACGGGTAGTAATATTCTTATCAAAAGTAAAATTTATGGTGATGATGCTCAACAGTAAATCCACACATCTACTGGTGTATTCACCTAACCTACAAAATTGATAAAGATTTCCAAGCAAAGATTGCAATTGTTCATCTTTCCACCATGAGGCTCTAGCAAAGAATTTTTTACGAATCACCTAAGGTAGTTCACATCAGGATATCCTGGGTTTGGGACAATGTTGTATTCTGTAATATTCTGTGCTCTCATACAGGATACGGTCACACTGAACGCGTTTTGCTTGGTGGGTAGAGGGCATAGGATAGCGGGTGAGAGACAAATATATCTTAAGGCAAACAAGACGAGTGGTCACACTGAATGCGGCCGAATCCAGTATGGCCACTCGCACTTGGCCACCTGCCACCCTATACACTCTAACACCCCCCCCCCCAAGCATATCGCATTCGTACCTTAACGTCTTCTTATGCAATTCTCTCTATGCAAAAAAATCGAGGTTAAAATGTGGATCTAAGAAAGATAAAGTTATATAAATGTTTAAGTCAATAGTAAATAACAATGTAACTTAAACAAGAAGAGAATTAAGGAAACATGGAGAGAGAACAATTAAGCAAAAAAAAAATAACGATCAATTCACAAGAAAACAAAAATAATAAAGAAATCGCCACACCACTGCAAGACGACATAACTAGGAATTTTTCATTTTTTTTTTTAATAAAGATGGGAAAAACTTTATTCTCTTCTATGAGAAAATAGAATAAACTTAAACCAAAACAAATAGAAGAGGAAACAACACCACCTTTCCAGACGAAAATATCTTATAAAAAGTAAGTAAAACCAAATAAAGTAAAGGGCGTTTAGAAAAGAAAAAATTGCCAGATATAATAAAATAACCAAGACATTTACCTTAATCAAGACTAACAAGAAAGGAAATATTTAGGTATAAACAAAATAACTTCAAATAAGATAAGGAGAGACTTTGAAAACCGGGACAAACTGTTTCAAAAGAAATGAAATTAGAAAAACACATAGCAAGTAGTTGGCCGCCGTGGCTGAGTGATAACGCCCGCGACTTTTATTCGTCAGGCCGTAGGTTCGAGGTCAGTCATGGACTGAGCATAAAAAGGACATTCACTGAAGGTAACGGTAGAACATGCTAAAATCGGAGTCTCTCCTAGGAAGGTAGCGCCTTAGCCCTTAACAGAAAAGGGAGTACGTGACGTAAAACCGATAACATAACAAAGAACAACATAAAGAAACAAAATACCTATGAAAATGACTTAAAAACAAGCAAAAAGTAAGTAAACAGCAGCATAATTTACAAAAGAAATAAAATAACTATGAAAATTACCTTTAATACAAGCAGAGAGTGAGTCAACAGCAGCATAATTTACTAAAAATAAAACAGAATAGAAAAATAAAATTCGACTTAAACGAGAGAATAATATAACTCGCTTGGAGGCATTATTGCGAGGGTCCGGAGGGCTGTCTCATTTCTTTATGCAATATATTACCATCATTAGACTTTTAAGTCTCGGGAGATATTGAGCAAGAAAAGTTTTAAGAGAGATATTGGCTAAGACTTCTGGTCATTTATTAGGAAAAAGAGAGGAGGAGGAGGAGGAGGAGGAGGAGGAGGAGGAGGAGGAGGAGGAGGAGGAGGAGGAGGAGGAGGAGGAGGAGGAGGAGGAGGCTCTTTATTAGAGAAGAAGAGGAGGAGGAGGTCTATTAGAGGATGGGAGGAGGAGAGTAAAAGATGGTCTTTTAAAGGAAGAGAGGATAAGTGGAGGAAGATGAGAAGGAGGAGGAAGAATAATAATAATAATAATAATAATAATCCTTTATTTCCAATGTACATTGGGTATTCAAATAAGATACATATATATTCAAGATAGACATCTGTGGTGTACGATATAGACATACTAAAACAAACAAATCATAAAGATGAGTGTACCATTAAAATATACAAGTAAAATCTTCCTTTAAGAGTAACTTCTTAAGATTATATTTAAAAGTATACACTGAACCAGCATTTTTTAGTTCTCTGGGAAGCTGATTATATAAATGAGGTCCACGAATGTTTATATCTCTTGAGCCAATATCAGTTTTAGACCTTCGTACTAATAAATCTTCCCCTTGACGGGTAGTTAACCCGGTAACTGAGCTTCCTGTAGAAAAATTATACAAGCAATCAGGAAGATTGTTTCTTAGTATATTAAAAACAAAGGTACATATATCAAAAACATATTTATCTCTAATCCTTATCCAT
Source organism: Halocaridina rubra (assembly GCA_037179515.1). Lineage (NCBI taxonomy): Eukaryota > Metazoa > Arthropoda > Malacostraca > Decapoda > Atyidae > Halocaridina > Halocaridina rubra. The sequence continues at coordinate 9,124 of JAXCGZ010023876.1, forward strand.
TCTAGATCTTTTAAAACAGGAGAGATGTGCTCGTATTTTCTTACATTGCCAACAGCCACTCGTGCTGCAAAGTTTTGTAACTTTTGTATTCTTTGTAATTGAGTCTTATTTGTACATCCCCAAACTTTGAGACAGTAATTAATTAAACTCATAGCTAAGGACTGGACAATTATTATACGAGTTGATGTTTCAAATGAGTCTTTTACCCTATTTAGATATATTAGAGTACCCATTACTTTTTTATAAATTTCATCTATATGCATTTCAAAATTCATGTAACGGTCAAAATAGACACCTAGGTTCTTTACCGAGTTCATTGGCTTAATGATATTACCGTTAAAATTTATATGAAGATTGTCATCAACTTCTGATAATAATTGTCTGGATCCGATAAGAATAGATTGGGTTTTAGTTTCATTAAGTAACAGACCATTTTTTAGAAAATAACGTTTAGCCATATACAAAATTTCTTCTGCTCTACGAATAATATTTTCTAAATCATTAATTTCTCCTTCAATTAAGATTTGAGTATCGTCAGCATATTGAATGACATAACAGTTAGGTAAATATTTTACTAGATCGTTTACATATATTAGAAAAAGTATAGGTCCTAGGATCGATCCCTGAGGGACCCCAAACAATACCTTCTTGCGACTTGAAACTACATCTTTTATTCTGACTGACTGGTAGCGGTTTTTTAAATAGTTCTCGAACCAGCTTGGGTCAATGTTCATTTTTTTGCATTTTTCTAATAAGATGGTATGGTGTACACTATCAAAAGCTTTAGAAAGGTCGAGTAGTAGTAGCAATGATATTTTCTTATTATCTATATTTTTGTATATTTCATCTGATATTTTCAATAAGGCAGTTTCAGTTGATAATTTTGGCCTGAAACCGTGTTGACTTTTTGCAATAAGTTTATTTTTTTCAAGAAACTCACTTAACTGATTTGCAACAATCTTTTCAAGTATCTTTGATAAAATTGGTAGTAAAGAGATTGGTCTATAGTTAGAGACGTCGTCAGGATTTCCATTTTTAAAACCAGGAATTACATGGGGATTTTTCCATAAATCTGGGTAAATATTGGTAACTATGGAAGTATTGATTATTACCGTCAGATAATATGCTATTACAAATAAAGAAGAGAAGGGTAAGTGGGGTAGGAGGAGTAGGAGGAGAGAGAATAATTGAATTAGAGGTTGAGAGGGTAGGTAAATAAGGAGGAAAAAGAAAAAAGTAGACGAATAGGAAGGTGAGGAGAAAGAAAAAGAAATCTATTAGGAGTGGAAAGAGTAGGTGGGACCTGATAGATATGTAAATAGATAGACATAAAATAATCTAAAAATAAAAATGGATTGGTACAGATCAAGGAAATGATCCAGACAATAAAACAGACAGATTTTAGAGAAATACAAACATACAATATATACATATAAAGATACTACAACACATACTGACGAAGGATTAAGACATATACGCACACACAGACAGACATGAAAACACACATAAACTCTATATGACAGGCATTTTTTCCCACAGGAATAACACGACATAGAGTCATATACAACATGACTATATCATATAGATTATTAGACGACTTTCACTTCATCCTGATGAAATATATAAATATATATAAACCTTATGTTGAGAGATGGCAGGCGTCAATTTCGCATGAAAAGGGCATTACACAATGTGATTACTGTCAAAAATATTGCTCTCATTATTATTATTATTATTATTATTATTATTATTATTATTATTATTATTATTATTATTATTATTATTATGATTATTATTATTATTATTATTATGATTATTATTATGATTATGAGTATTATTATGATTTTATGATTATTATGATTATTATGATTATTATGATTATTATTATGATTATTATTATTATTATTATATATTAATTATTATTATTATTATTATTATTATTATTATTTGTGTGTGTGTGTGTGCGAGTGTGCGTGTGCGTGCTTGTGTGCGTCTTATTTGGCTTCGGCTTTTCAATTTTCATGACACTCTATACAAGAGAATAACTGATGTTTTTAAATACAGAAGCGAAAATAGCAACAGGACAATAATATGGTTCACATACTCTCGCGATTAAGCTCCTGCGATTGATATTACTAATGCCCCTTTCATTCTCTGTTCATATCTAGGATTATTACATACTGATTTATCTAAATATTTGATTAATTCATTTTTTTATTTTTTTATTTATTTATCTATTTTTCTATCTATTTATTCATTTACCTTTTTGTTCATTTATTTCTTTTTTACTTATTTTCATTTATAATTTCATTTTTACTTAATTATTCATATATCTATTTACTTATTTATCTACCTATCTATCACTTAACATGTTTAGCTATCCAATTGTCTTTCACTATAGGTAAATCTATTTTTCACTTATCTATTTACTTATATAGCTATCTAGCTCTTAATATATTTATCTATCCAGTTATCTCTATTTGTTCATTTACTTTTTCTTTTATATTCTATCTATTCTAATTCATCATTTTCATCTTTACATAATTACTCATTTACTTATTTAATTATCTACTTAAGCATTAATCTCTTAATATGTTCACCTATACACTTATTTATGTAATTATCTATTTAGACATGTAAATTAATATATTCATCTATTCACTTATTTATGCAATTATCTATTTAGACATCTATTTTTTAATATATTCATTTTTACACTTATCATTCATTTAGACACCACAACTGAATAATGGTTTCAATGGAGTAAGTTTCTCAGATGAAGTTCGTAAGACTGTTCTACTTCAGGCCTCTTTTTCTCCAGTGTTTAAGTCCAACTGAGACTGATAAGGCCTTGAAGTGATATACTGTGGTCTTGGAAGCTGTGGTTTCATATTTTTATAGAAACTCCATTTTCATATCTTCCTTCAGCTTTATTTATCCTCTGCCATTTCTGCTATTTATTCGTTGTTGTTTTTCTCCTCTCTCTCTCCTCCTACTCCTCCTTCTCCTTGTTTAATTCTTCTAGATTTTACTCGTGTCTCTTCTTCTTCTTCTTCTTCTTCTTCTTCTTCTTCTTCTTCTTCTTCTTCTTCTTCTTCTTCTCTTATTTTTTCCAACTCCAGATTGCTCTCCTACATCTACTCTGTCGTCAAACATCCATCTCACTTTCCTCGCTCTTTCTTTCTCCTTCTCCTCCCCCCTCCTCTTCCATCCATTCTCTCTCCAGTGACATTCCCATCCTCCCCTTCTACTAGTCCCCCTCCCAATCCCCATGCACAATGCTTTCCACCCCCACCACCCACTCCCCTTGTAATGAATAACGTTAATAACATTTTAATGAATAATATCAAATTCTTAACGTCATCATAGATAGAACACGCGAGTCGGAAGGCGACGAGCCTGACAAATGCGTTTGATCCCGTAGAGAGACGTTAGGAAGGGCATCCAGCCTTTACTAGACCAGGTCCAGCTATCTGTGCCCACTCCATAATTGAATGGGAGCTAATTGAGCTATCAAATGAACCAAAAAAAAAGTCATCAATTTAATCCGGGCCTGTCATGAGCAGTCACGAGGTGCCGCAGCAAAAGCTTCTTAAACTCACACATATTTAATCGTTCTTTGAATAAGGTCACCTTGACTTGTGTGTTCAAATCACGTTTGATGAAACCAGGAGCAATGCTCATTAAGGGAGGGTCTCGATGACGTCAATAGTATTTAAATACCATGCGCAAAAGTGTCTGAGAATCAGAGTTTCTACGTAAAAGAAACCGAAATAAAAAGTCCTTTATAAGGACGGACCTCGATAAGAGCATCAATAGTTAACACCAGTGCTAAAGTGTTTGAAAATCAAAGTTTTTTTTTTTTTCAAAAGAAGCCAGAATAAGAGAAGCAATATTAAGGGAGGGCCTCAACGAGGTAATTTTATTTTCATATTATAAATAAAAATATCTGATAATTAAGGCTAATTAGGTAAAAGGCATCGAAATCTTATTCTTTTTTATTACTAACTTTTCCAAAGTTCATATATATATATATATATATATATATATATATATATATATATATATATATATATATATATATATATATATATATATAAGAGAGAGAGAGAGAGAGAGAGAGAGAGAGAGAGAGAGAGAGAGAGAGAGAGAGAGAGAGAGAGAGAGAGAGAGAGAGAGAGAGAGAGATTCAGTTTCAACTGCAATCTCTTCAACTGAATCTCTCCAAGGGCTCTGGTATAGCGATACCTTGAGTAGTGGCCAGTTTTGACTCAGTAAGATCAGAGAACACAGGCGCATATTCACAAATGCGCTTCGATTAGGGTGAATTTTTCCGTTCTCTAGTTTCTGCTGAGAGAAAAATATATTTATCTCGACAGTGTTCGTATGCAAAGCGAATATGCAGTTTGAGTTTGGGAAATAAAGAAAGAAAAAAGAATAGTTCATACAAATACAGATAGATAGATAGATGGATAGATAGATAGATAGATAGATAGATAGAGAGAGAGAGAGAGAGAGAGAGAGAGAGAGAGAGAGAGAGAGAGAGAGAAACCCATAGACTCAACACCTCATCACAATATTTCGTTAAACAGAAACAAAATCAGCACCACAAAAAAATAATAACAATAATGGTGCCATTACCGTGACCAAAACCTTGAAAATGTTGCAACGAAAACTTTTATTTTTCTTCTTCTCTTTCCTCATGTGGATTGAAAAAAAAAAATATGCTGAGACGTCGAAAAAGATAATGACAGCAAGATGATGACACGTGAGATAAAGTTAGGAGCGAAAAGATTAAAAAAAAAAAAAAAGACATGAAATATGTTACAAACCAGGTCAAGACCGTGAAAAATGAACGCACTGATGCTTTGGAGGAGATTCTGGCAACACTGTTAATGCATATACGCTAATCGTGAAATTGAAGCCCGTAATTGCATCGTTATGAAGTATATTTACTCTATATCGAAGTGAAATGACTTGTTTTGATTTTCATTTTCATTGGAAATAGACGGTGTTTGAAATATACCTCCATAACGAATGAAAATTATCATGCGAATATAATATAATTAAGGTAACTTTAAACCAGAAGTCCATAACTAATTCGGCCAACGAAGTGTGGCTAGTCTAAAGGGCGGTTTACACGGTCAAACGGTTCGTCGAACGCGGTTCGACAGACAAGTGCTTGAAGTGATGTTCGAACGTGTGAACGGGGTATTTGGTTGTCGAAAACGTTTGTCGAACGTGTTCGACAACCAAATACCCCGTTCACACGTTTGAACATCACTTCAAACACCTGTCTGTCGAACCGCGTTCGACGAACCGTTTGACCTTGTAAACCCCCCTTAATGATTTATTTATCAAAGATGCTCGCTTCTGAGAAGTCACAATTCGTCAAATAAAAGGGGGAGTTATCGAGATATCGCCCTATGTATTAAGGAAATAACTATCAAAATCGATCTTTAAACATAAAAAATGGCTTTGTAGTCACCGTGGTTCAAGCGGTAGCGTCTGCGCCTTTGAGGCGTTAGGTCAAGGGTTCGTGCCCCGTCACAGTCTGAGGTTAGCAAGGGCATGCATTCAGGGTAACGATTACATCTGCCAAAACAAGTCCTTCGCAAAAAAGTAACCGTCCTAGCCCTTGGTAGAAAAGGGAGTTCGTGACGTAAAACCGGAACAAACATAGAAAATAGCTTTAATAATAATATAGGTCTCAATCAATTATGAGTAACCTTAACGATTATGCTTCCCAATTGGGGGATGTTACCTCATACACTCCTAAACTAATATTAGAAGTTAATTATAGGGCTCAACTTCGATATCACTGTAAACATTTGTTAGTTAACCTTGATGGTTTATTTATTTTTTTTTTTTTGCGATTATGGCAATGCTGTTAAATGTGAATTATTTGAGGCATTGACTGAATATCTGATAGATAATACAATGCGCTGAGAACTGGAGATTCTTGTAACAATGTTGTATGTATATACTTTTGGTTAACAGTGATATCTTTAATGTGGTTTTGGCAAACGCTGTTAAATGTGAATTATTTGGGGCATTGACTAAATATCTGACAGAATATACAACACTCTGAACATTTGAATATCTGGCAACCATGTTGAATTGTAAGTACTGATAACTGACAAAAATACTTTTACTGTGGCTATGGCAACACTGCTACAGGAGGCTAACGGGCAGCCATTGACTGAATATCTAAGATTAAGCAATTCATTAAGCCCTTGAGAATCTGACTACACTGTTGAATATTAATACTAAGGATAACAGTTATAAAATTTGCACTTACGAGTCTCCTCAACCTAACACTCTTCTCCATGAAAAAGAAGGAAGCTGTTTTACACAAGCATCTTAAGACACTAGTAATTGGTTTTGCATTATGCTTTTATCCAGCCTCCTGGCTAATACAGTGGTAACGCGCTGGTCTCGCATTCGCGAGGTCGAGAGATCGATTCCCGTCCAAGATCGAGAGTTTAAGCTGTTTACTGGGGAGGTTACTGCTGTGGCTGGTCATCACAGTGGGGGATTGGGGCCTGTGCCGGCTGGCGACCACCCTATGGGTCCTCCATGAACCGTTCCACCCATCCGTGGGTGGAGAATCTAGGAAAAAATGCTTTTATGACCTGATGCCATTTCTGACATCAAACCCTCTCCATTAACCAGGGCATGGAACAGGCACCGAGTTGAGGGCCGCAATGAGGCTTGTGTTCTGGTTTGGCTTTAGGATTTATGGCCTCATGCCCTTCCTGACACTAACCCTCTCCATTAAGTCAGGCCTGGCACTGAGACGGACACACGTATGCCACATACTCCAGCAATACTCAGGTGATGATTTCTTACGTAAACTATATGAGCGCGCTTCACGCAGGAATGCATGCATCATTTGTGCAAAAACAATAAATAAACAAATATAGTTATCATTTAAGCAAAAAAATCACCTTCTCTCTCTTCACCTTTTCCTAATTTCATTTGGAGTCGCTAATATTTATGTAATTACAGAAGTAAATCCATACAGGAAAATAAAAAAAAAGGCAAAATTAACATAATTATCAATACGAAAGCTCATCTAATTACCCATAATAGCCTTACAGAGCGACACCTTAAGTAAGGTCACCAAATTTCCACAACTAGCATCATAAACGAATTTCATATTATTATTATTATTATTATTATTATTATTATTATTATTATTATTATTATTATTATTATTATTATTATTATTATAAAAATAATAATAATAATAAAAATAATAATAATAATAATAATAATAATAATAATAATAATAATAATAATAATAATAATAATAATAATAATAATAATAATAATTCCCACGTCCTTGTCATGTGTGATACTGAAGAAGTAGTGTGCGAGCTCTAAATTTCAATAACGCATTACTTTCCATTGGCATTGTGTCCAGCGACCCTCGCATTCCAATTATGATGTATATTTTCATTTTTATTCTTGTAAGGGTGGACAGCATCCTTGCGTACTATTAATATAATAATATACAAGGTGCGCTTGGGGGGGGGAAGAGTGGATGAAAGAAACGCTATTAAGAGTTGACATTGCTATTGCTTAAATAGTAGTCACCGTGGCTCAAGCGGTAGCGTCCGGGACTTTGAGGGGTCAGGTCGAGGGTTCGCGCCCCGTCACGGTCTGAGGCTAGCAAGGGCATGCTCTCAGGGTAACGATTACATCTGCCAAAACAAGTCCATCGCAAGGAGACAACCGTCCTAGCCCTTGGTAGAAAAGGGAGTCGTGACGTAAAACTGGAACAACAACAAATTGCTATTGCTTAAATGTGTTGTAGTTTTTCTGTTGATGCTACAATTACTGTTGCTACTATCTATGCTATAACTCCTACTACTACTACAATTACTACTACAACTACTATTTCTACTATGCTACAGGCATAATAACGAAACTACTACTACTACTACTACTACTACTACTACTACTAATAATAATAATAATAATAATAATAATAATAATAATAATAATAATAATAATAATAATAATAATAATAGCAGCTATATTAGGTCCAACTCCTTTTCATAAGGGAAGTGACTTAGTCAAAGCGACACCCGGGCTGTGAAGGATGGAAACGTGAAGATGGATTCCAAATCCCCTTTCTCCGCCCCATTTAATCGACATTTACGAGTCAGAGGGGATCAGGAAGACGGTATTCTTTTCCTCCACCCAATGCAATGGGGAAAAACAGTATGTTTACTCGAAAGAAAAGAGAGAGAGAGAGAGAGAGAGAGAGAGAGAGAGAGAGAGAGAGAGAGAGAGAGAGAGAGAGAGAGAGAGAGAGAGAGAGTTACTCTTACCTTAGTTGAATCAACCAACCCTAAGTAAAGAACAT
>JAXCGZ010023876.1:20000-22753 GCA_037179515.1 Halocaridina rubra
ATAATAATAATAATAATAATAATAATAATAATAATAATAACGACAATAATAATAATAATAATAATAATAATAATAATAATAATAATAATAATAATAATAACGACACTACTACTACAACACTACTACTACTAATGCTTCTGCTGCTGCTACTACTACTACAACTACCAATAATGATAATAATAATAATAATAATAATAATAATTAATAATAATAATAATAATAATAATAATAATAATATTAAATGAAAATAAAAGGAAAATAAAAATATAAATAAGAAACAGATGAAAAGGAATAACGAGGACAAGGAAAACAAGAAGAGGAGGAAAAAGATGAAGAGAGGGAGGAGGAATAGGAGGAGGAGGAGCGGGGATCGATCACTCTCTAATCAATCTGGGCAACGACACAAAGCCCTATTTTTCACATTGAAGATTCCTTTCTCGCCTCGCTTCACCTGATCATCCCTACACACACACAATCATTCACACATACATAAACAAACACACGCACATACGTACAATCACACACGTACACAAGTACACGATCGCACAAACGTATGCACGTCTTATACACCCTGGAGTAAAATAAATAAATAAATAAACTTACCAGGAGACGGTGAGTAATGAGTATAGGCCTCTTTACCGTCAGTACAATTAGGTAACACGTATTTATGCACAAACACACACAGAACGGGATAAAATGAAAAAAAAAAGATTTTTTTTAATATATGTAAGAAGGAAGAAGGTTACAGGGGATCGTCATAGCGTAACTGGTTGTGTGCTCGACTCGGGAGTTGATGGAGCCGAGTGCGAGCCCACAGCAGGGCGAGAAAAAGGGCATCCTGCCTTATTTCGTAAGCTTGAATCCAACTGTGTCTACACCCAAATGGAGACTAACAGTGAAACATAATACATAAGAAAATAAAAGTAAAAAGGATGTCAATGGAATAATATTATATCAATATAATCTATACTTGATTATATGTGTATACACACACACACACACACACACACACACACACACACACACACACATATATATATATATATATATATATATATATATATATATATATATATATATATATATATATATATATATATATATATATATATATATATATAAAATATCTGTCGTCCTGGGTTAGAATCATCTCCATTGAAAAAAAAAAAGATATATACTATTATGTAATGACGGTATTTTTAAATATTCTGTTAAAACATATAGACTTTGATAACATGCCAATAAGAAACAAATAAGTATATCAAAATATTTTAATACAGTTTAGAATATAACGCAACATTACACAATACATACCAGGCCCAAACAAGCTCAGAAATAGAAAAGGAATGATAATCTTGAAAGACAAGTTAAATAGATAACTAGATAAGATATACATAGATAACTTCACAGGCAGAAGTGATGCACAAGAGAGAGAGAGAGAGAGAGAGAGAGAGAGGAGAGAGAGAGAGAGAGAGAGAGAGAGAGAGAGAGAGAGAGAGAGAGAGAGAGAGAGAGAGAGAGAGAGAGAGAGCGTTCACAAAGAATAAATATTTTTCCCCCAACCTTTGCTGATTTCGAAATCCAAAGGCAGAAACCGCTGAATTTGCAAAAAAATATGACCAAAACACCGGAAAATAAAAAAAAAATTGTTTTCAAAACAGTTGCTTTTCCAAAACAGGAAAAGCAGGCTGAATCACACATGAGGTGAATTCACGAAATATTCATACAGTCGTACATAAGGCGAGACTTAAAAACCAACTGAAATATTCAGCCAGCATATTCACAAAGATTTGCTTGGATGTGTATGTATGTGTGTATATGTGTATTTATAAACATACACCAAAATTCAACACAATTATAAAAGAAGGATATTCAACAATAATTATTTTAATGTATAATATTTCTGTGTATTTAATTAACACATCCTCGTTAAATGTAATCACGATGAGAAGACATCTCATGAATTATCCCATGGTAATTACAAAGGATTCAGCCTAGGTAATCATGCAAGACAAATACTATAATTATCAACTAAGTAAATAAATTGAATAATTAAAATAATTACAATGTAAATTAAATAATAATAATAATAATAATAATAATAATAATAATAATAATAATAATAATAATAATAATAATAATAATAATAAATAAAAATAAATAAAAAACAACTTTTGATATTATTATTATTATTATTATTATTATTATTATTATTATTATTATTATTATCATTATCATTATTATTATTGGCAAAAAAGAAACCCATTCTTATTATTTTTATTGGCAAAAAAAGAAACCCATTCTGGAATCAGTTCTTTTTATGCCATCAATTACATTCGACAGTGGATTCCATACTTTATAATAATAAAAATAACAACAACAACAACAATAATAATAATAATAATAATAATAATAACAATAATAATAATAATAATAATAATAATAATAATAATAGTAATAATATGTAATAATAATAATAATAATAATAATAAAAATAATAATAATAAAGATATCATAGACTAATAATAACAGAGCAATAAAAAAAAAACAACCCACCCACCCACACTCACACAAAAGAACGACAAATTATGATAAATAAATTCTACAAAATATACAGCTCAAAATCTCAATATCACCGCATTCCCGATCGGGTTACAAATAATTCATTCCGTGAAATATTGGCATTTTATTTTACTGACTTTTCGTTCCATGTCCAGACATCATAACCAGAGGAAACGACAGAATATTTCATT
>JAXCGZ010023877.1:0-12500 GCA_037179515.1 Halocaridina rubra
CAGAGAGAGAGAGAGAGAGAGAGAGAGAGAGAGAGAGAGAGAGAGAGAGAGAGAGAGGGGTAATTCTTCCTTCCTTCACCTATCTTCGCGTCCGCATTTGCTACAATCAATTACACATAAAAAAATACACACATACATACACACTTGCTCACACTCTGTTTTATAAGCACATCCTGGAGCTCCATTTTTTATTTGTTTTTTCATGTTACAAAGAGCAAACGCTCTCTCTCTCTCTCCTCTCTCTCTCTCTCTCTCTCTCTCTCTCTCTCTCTCTCTCTCTCTCTCTCTCTCTCTCTCTCTCTCTCTCTCTCTCTTTAGAGTCTCTATTACCTTTTTCTTCTTTCTGTCTATATTTTATTTTTCTCTTCGCTTTTCTTCTTGTTTTCTTCTTTTCCTCCAACCTATTTTTGCTCTTCTCTGCACCTGCTACTTTTTTCATTTCTCTCTCTCTCTCTCTCTCTCTCTCTCTCTCTCTCTCTCTCTCTCTATATATATATTAGATATATATATATATATATATATATATATATATATATATATATATATATATATAGAATAACACAAACTGATAAAACTTTCACAACACGGGTTTCTAAAGGGTTTTTCGTGCCTTACAAACTTACTGTCTTTTTATTAAGAAGTTTACGAGGCAGTAAATTGTGGCAAAGAATATGATACAATATATCTAGATTTTAGCAAAGCTTTTGATAGAATTCCTCACAACAGATTAGTTAAAAAAGCTGGAAGCTCATGGTATAGGAGGAGCTGTGCTCAGATGGATCAAAGAATGGTTAAAAGACAGAAAATTGAGGGTTTGCATAAATGGAGAGAAATCAGAGTGGGGCTCGGTTACTAGCGGGGTACCACAAGGCTCGGTACTGGGTCCCCTATTATTCATCGTATATCTAAATGATCTGGATTCGGATATCAGTAGGAACCTAAGTAAATTCGCAAACGACACAAAAATAGGTAGAATTATAAATGGAAAAGAAGACATTCATGCTTTACAGGAAGATCTAAATAGATTATCTGAATGGTCGGACAAATGGCAAATGGAATTTAATGTTGAAAAATGTAAAGTAGTTAAAATGGGAACTATAAAAGACAATACTAGTTATAAGCTAAATAACCATGAAATCATGAGTTCTCAGTGTGAAAGGGATTTAGGAGTTTGTGAGTAGTAGTCTTAAGCCAAGAGAGCAATGCACAGCAGTCAGAAATAAAGCAAACAGAATTTTAGGATTTATCTCAAGAAGCGTTAGCAATAGGGCGGAAAAAGTTATTTTGCAGCTCTATCTTGCATTAGTTAGGCCCCATTTAGATTATGCTGTACAATTCTGGTCACCCTATTATAGAATGGAAATTGAATCCTTGGAGAGAGTGCAGCGAAGAATGACCAAGATGATACACAATATCAGAAATCTACCATATGAGGACAGATTAAAAAAACTTAATCTACATTCTCTGGAGAGGCGAAGAGTTAGGGGGGATATGATTGAAGTGTATAAATGGTTTAAAGGGATTAACAAGGGAGATATAAATAAAGTTTTAAAAATTCATGATCAAACCAGAACTCGTAATAATGGATTTAAGCTTGAAAAATTTAGGTTCAGAAGAGAAATTGGTAAAAATTGGTTTGGAAATAGAGTAGCTGATGCATGGAACAGGCTTCCTAGTAGGATAGTAAATGTCAATACCTTAGACACCTTCAAATGTAGATTAGATAGACATATGACAGAGGTAGGGTGGATATGAATAGGTTAGTGCTTATTAGAAAAATCATAAAAAGAAAAATAGAATATATAAGTATAGTAGAATAGAATAGGTTAGACATGCTGAAAATATCATTCAAAAATGGAGCTGTCTCGTGTGTGCCAGTAGGCATGTTGCAGTGTCTCCTATTCTTATGTTCTTATGTTCTTATATATAAATATATATATATATATATATATATATATATATATATATATATATATATATATATTATATATATATATATATATATATATATATATATGATCGCGGAAGATACCCTTACAAATGAGATATGAAGTAAATGCGAAAACATGCAAAGAATGAGATTGAGAAGTGAGAGCAAAATGAGCACGGGCAGTGCGAGAATGTGTTCATAACTAAGCATTAATAGTAATCTAAGAGATTTATCTCTTCTGTTACACCTTCGGGGTGCAGTTGGTAGCGCCTTAGCAAACTGATTATGTGTCCTTGGTTAGAGTCCCGGCCATCAGAAACATTACATTTAATGTTTTCACATAGCATTGTTTAAACACAATACTCTATGTATGTTTATGTGTATGTAGGTGTATATATATGTGTGTGTGCGTGTGTGTGTGTATGTGTATATGTATGTGTATTATATATATATATATATATATATATATATATATATATATATATATATATATATATATATATATATATATATATATATATATATATATATATATATATATATATATATATATATATATATATATAAAAATAATAATAATAATAATAATAATAATAATAATAATAATAATAATAATAATAATGATCATAATAATAATAATAATAATAATAATAATGATAATAATAATCATGATGGTGGTAGCAATGGTTGTGATAATAGTGATAATGGATTAATTGACGTAATTCTCTCTCATGTACATAATTTGAAGGGTAGAGAAGGGGAAGGGCTTTCAGTCTTTCTCTTTCTTTTCCTTCCAAATTTATCTTCCATTATATGGCACTGTGTTTATGTGTATGTATGTATGTATGTTCAGGTTTATATGTGTACGTATATGCGATTAATTACATGCACTTTCCTTTGCTGTGTTACCCTCAGATGACAATGATGTGTATGAGTATGCATGGATGCGTGTTTATCTGTGGTAAGGACGAATAACTCCTTTTGCTGAAATGAATACCACCAACTCTCTCTCTCTCTCTCTCTCTCTCTCTCTCTCTCTCTCTCTCTCTCTCTCTCTCTCTCTCTCTCTCTCTCTCTCTCTCTCTCCTTGATATGTATGGCTATGAAGCCCCAGTGGTGTTTCTATTGCTCATCTAATTAATGCATGCATATATATATATATATATATATATATATATATATATATATATATATATATATATATATATATATATATATATATATATATATACCTACTTATTATTCTAACCTGAAAATTGTTATTCTATATCTGCTTCAAATTGTCTGCAGTAGTACTGTTGAAAAGTGAAATGTAACTTAAGTGATAGCACTCAAAGAAGTCTGTTGAAAATATTGTTACAATTATTACTCTTCAAGTACTCTTCAATTATTACACTATATTTTATTATTAATTACTTGCTATGATATTTAAAATTAATTGCAAATTCTATTAGTATGTTATTTATACATAACCAAATAGATTGTAATGTTTATCAACTGCAATATGACTGGGAGTGCCCATGTGCACAAGTCCCCATGTACAGTTATCTGAATAAAAAAAAAAAATATATATATATATATATAAGAACATAAGAACATAAGAATAGAGGACACTGCAACATGCCTACTGGCACACACGAGGCAGCTCCATTTTTGAATTGTATTTTCAGCATGTCTAACCTATTCTATTCTACTCTACTTATTTATTCTGTTTTTCTTTTTATGATTTTTCTAATAAGCACTAACCTATTCATACCCACCCTACCTCTGTCATATGTCTATCTAATCTACATTTGAAGGTGTCTAAGGTATTGGCATTTACTATCCTACTAGGAAGCTTGTTCCATGCATCAGCTACTCTATTACCAAACCAATTTTTACCAATTTCCCTTCTGAACCTAAATTTATCAAGCTTAAATCCATTATTACGAGTTCTGGTTTGATCATGAATTTTTAAAACTTTATTAATATCTCCCTTGTTAATCCCTTTAAACCATTTATACACTTCAATCATATCCCCCCTAACTCTTCGCCTCTCTAGAGAATGTAGATTAAGTTTTTTTAATCTGTCCTCATATGGTAGATTTCTGATATTGTGTATCATCTTGGTCATTCTTCGTTGCACTCTCTCCAAGGATTCAATTTCCATTCTATAATAGGGTGACCAGAATTGCACAGCATAATCTAAATGGGGCCTAACTAATGCAAGATAGAGCTGCAAAATAACTTTTTCCGTCCTATTGCTGACGCTTCTTGAGATAAATCCTAAAATTCTGTTTGCTTTATTTCTGACTGCTGTGCATTGCTCTCTTGGCTTAAGACTACTACTCACAAGAACTCCCAAATCCCTTTCACACTGAGAACTCATGATTTCATGGTTATTTAGCTTATAACTAGTATTGTCTTTTATAGTACCCATTTTAACTACTTTACATTTTTCAACATTAAATTCCATTTGCCATTTGTCCAACCATTCAGATAATCTATTTAGATCTTCCTGTAAAGCATGAATGTCTTCTTTTCCATTTATAGTTCTACCTATTTTAGTGTCGTCTGCGAATTTACTTAGGTTACTACTGATATCCGAATCCAGATCATTTAGATATACGATGAATAATAGAGGACCCAGTACCGAGCCTTGTGGTACCCCGCTTGTAACCGAGCCCCACTCTGATTTCTCTCCATTTATGCAAACCCTCTGTTTTCTGTCTTTTAACCATTGTTTGATCCATCTGAGCACAGCTCCTCCTATACCATGAGCTTCCAGCTTTTTAACTAATCTTTTGTGAGGAACTCTATCAAAAGCTTTGCTAAAATCTAGATATATTGTATCATATTCTTTGCCACAATCTACTGCCTCGTAAACTTCTGAATAAAAAGACAGTAAGTTTGTAAGGCACGAAAAACCCTTAAGAAACCCGTGTTGTGAAAGTTTTATCAGTCTGTGTAATTCTAGATGTGCCCTTATTTTATTTGCAATTATGGATTCTAGAATCTTACCCACTGTTGACGTTAAACTTACCGGCCTATAATTATTCTTTTTAACACATTCTCCTTTTTTAAATATTGGTACCACATCTGCCAATTTCCACTCCATGGGTACCGATCCTAATTTTATTGAATTATTAAATAATGCAGTTAGAGGACAACTAAGCTCTTCCTTGCATTCCTTTAATATTCTAGCATATATTCCATCAGGTCCCGGAGATTTATGAGCCTTTAATTTATCTATTTCTTTTATTACCTCCTCTCTCGTAATATTTATTGAACTAAGTATATTATCGGGACTGTCTCTGTAAATGGATTCTACTTCCGGAATATTTTCCAAGTTTTCATTTGTAAATACAGATAAGAAATAATCATTTAAACATGTACACATCACTTTATCGTCATCTGTGATATGGCCATTGGCTACTTCAATTGGTCCGACTTTTTCCTTAAATTTTGTTTGATAATGTTGATAAAACCCTTTAGGATTTTCTTTATCTTCTCCTGCTATTCGAACTTCGTATTTTCTTTTCGACTCTCTAACTATCTTTTTAACTTCCCTGTTTAACTGTATATATTGCTGCCTCACCTGCTCTTCACCTCTTTTTAGTTTCCTGTATATTCCTCTTTTAATACCTATAAGATTCTTTATTCTATTGTTCATCCATTTAGGGTCATTTTTTCTTGATCTGCAATGTTTCATGGGAATATAGTCTCTCTGACTATTCTTAAGAGTCATGACAAAATTGTTATATTCCTCATCCAAATTTATATTAACTGACGGGCTGCTGTTCTTTCCTGTGAGAGAATTTAATGTATTGATCTTATCTTGTGATAATCCTTGGCATGTGGTACCCAAATTTCGGGGTAATCCGCTACCTGTGACCTGACCTGCTGGATTAACTACCCACATCTGTACCCCAGAAATCCCTTCCCATACCTCATTAGATAATTTAGTTTTTAAGCCCTCAAAATCTCCTGCTCTAAAGTTTGGAACAATATTCTTATTTTCCTTTATAGTTTCCTTGAAAATTATGTCAAATCTAATGGAATCATGGTCACTGTTGCCCAATTTTTCACCAACTTCTAAATTTGTAACCATATTCTCTCTATTACTAAGAACTAAATCTAGTGTATTCACCCCCCGTGTTGCTTCATGTACATGCTGAGAAAGGAAATTGTCTTCTACTACTTCCAAAAACTCCTTAGAGCTACTATCACCTGTTATGGTTTCCCAGTTAATATGTCTAAAATTAAAATCGCCTACAATGCAAACTCTATTTGACCTGCTCACTTTAGAAATTTCATCGTATATAACTTGCGACTCTATATTATCTAGATCAGGTGGTCTGTAGACTACTCCTACAACTAGACTTTCTATATTATTTTTAATTTCAACCCATAAGGTTTCTGAATTTAGATTTGTCTTAATTCCAGACTTAATGCAGCTTCTGGGGCTATCTTTAATATACATAATTACCCCTCCCCCTCTTTTATCTGCACTACGATCAGCATTATAAAGTTTATATCCTGTAATTATGTACTCAGCTTTAAGGTGTTTGCTTTCTAATTTAATCCAACTTTCACTAATGCATATTATATCCGGTCTCTCACTACATACTATGGCTCTCAGTTCTTCTATCTTGTTACCTAAACTACGGCTATTTGTATAATGTACTTTTAAACTTTCTCTAGCTTCACCCTTCTTGTGGCTATTCTTTTTGTTAATATTTGTTCTATGTAACAAATGGTTCTTATCCTTAGACTCCCAGTTATTTGACCCACTATTTACTGAACCCTTACTGACTAATTTCTCTGCACAAGTATTAATCATTTCATTATTTGTGTCTAACAAAACCCCCCTACCTCTCTGTCTATCATACCAGCCAATACCGAGACACCTGAATTAGAAAGATGCACTCCATCCCTTGCATACATATGCTTACGACTAGTGAAGTGATCCCACCCGTCTATAAAACCTATATTATTCTCCCGACAGAAGACTTTCATCCTAGCATTTACTCCTATAGCTCGAGACCACCACTCTGAACTTTGGCTAAGCCTAGGGAGAATACCACACATCACAGGAACTGCACCCCTTTTCCTAATCTTATCCAGGGCTTGTCTATACAACCTAATCAGCTCTTCACTTCTACCATCCTGCACGTCATTTCCCCCAGCTATCAAACAAACAACATCTTTTTTCTCAATCCAGCTATTTATTGACTCACCCACCTTCTTCATACGTGCTCCAGGGAAAAAATATGTTTTATCAACATTATTCGTTCTTATATTTTATCAACATTATCAAACAAAATTTAAGGAAAAAGTCGGACCAATTGAAGTAGCCAATGGCCATATCACAGATGACGATAAAGTGATGTGTACATGTTTAAATGATTATTTCTTATCTGTATTTACAAATGAAAACTTGGAAAATATTCCGGAAGTAGAATCCATTTACAGAGACAGTCCCGATAATATACTTAGTTCAATAAATATTACGAGAGAGGAGGTAATAAAAGAAATAGATAAATTAAAGGCTCATAAATCTCCGGGACCTGATGGAATATATGCTAGAATATTAAAGGAATGCAAGGAAGAGCTTAGTTGTCCACTAACTGCATTATTTAATAATTCAATAAAATTAGGATCGGTACCCATGGAGTGGAAATTGGCAGATGTGGTACCAATATTTAAAAAAGGAGAATGAGTTAAAAAGAATAATTATAGGCCGGTAAGTTTAACGTCAACAGTGGGTAAGATTCTAGAATCCATAATTGCAAATAAAATAAGGGCACATCTAGAATTACACAGACTGATAAAACTTTCACAACACGGGTTTCTTAAGGGTTTTTCGTGCCTTACAAACTTACTGTCTTTTTATTCAGAAGTTTACGAGGCAGTAGATTGTGGCAAAGAATATGATACAATATATCTAGATTTTAGCAAAGCTTTTGATAGAGTTCCTCACAAAAGATTAGTTAAAAAGCTGGAAGCTCATGGTATAGGAGGAGCTGTGCTCAGATGGATCAAACAATGGTTAAAAGACAGAAAACAGAGGGTTTGCATAAATGGAGAGAAATCAGAGTGGGGCTCGGTTACTAGCGGGGTACCACAAGGCTCGGTACTGGGTCCTCTATTATTCATCGTATATCTAAATGATCTGAATTCGGATATCAGTAGTAACCTAAGTAAATTCGCAGACGACACTAAAATAGGTAGAACTATAAATGGAAAACAAGACATTCATGCTTTACAGGAAGATCTAAATAGATTATCTGAATGGTCGGACAAATGGCAAATGGAATTTAATGTTGAAAAATGTAAAGTAGTTAAAATGGGTACTATAAAAGACAATACTAGTTATAAGCTAAATAACCATGAAATCATGAGTTCTCAGTGTGAAAGGGATTTGGGAGTTCTTGTGAGTAGTAGTCTTAAGCCAAGAGAGCAATGCACAGCAGTCAGAAATAAAGCAAACAGAATTTTAGGATTTATCTCAAGAAGCGTTAGCAATAGGACGGAAAAAGATATTTTGCAGCTCTATCTTGCATTAGTTAGGCCCCATTTAGATTATGCTGTGCAATTCTGGTCACCCTATTATAGAATGGAAATTGAATCCTTGGAGAGAGTGCAGCGAAGAATGACCAAGATGATACACAATATCAGAAATCTACCATATGAGGACAGATTAAAAAAACTTAATCTACATTCTCTAGAGAGGCGAAGAGTTAGGGGGGATATGATTGAAGTGTATAAATGGTTTAAAGGGATTAACAAGGGAGATATTAATAAAGTTTTAAAAATTCATGATCAAACCAGAACTCGTAATAATGGATTTAAGCTTGATAAATTTAGGTTCAGAAGGGAAATTGGTAAAAATTGGTTTGGTAATAGAGTAGCTGATGCATGGAACAAGCTTCCTAGTAGGATAGTAAATGCCAATACCTTAGACACCTTCAAATGTAGATTAGATAGACATATGACAGAGGTAGGGTGGGTATGAATAGGTTAGTGCTTATTAGAAAAATCATAAACAGAAAAATAGAATAAATAAGTAGAGTAGAATAGAATAGGTTAGACATGCTGAAAATACAATTCAAAAATGGAGCTGCCTCGTGTGTGCCAGTAGGCATGTTGCAGTGTCCTCTGTTCTTATGTTCTTATGTTCTTATGTTCTCTAACTCTATGCCTGAGTTTCCTGTCTACATATATGCATAGTGAATCCCCTACAATTACCAAAGAACGAGACTTATCCGGAGGATGGGTTACTCCGACCTTGGGAGACTTACCTAGGCTCTTGACCTGAGAGCTTTTCCCACTTCCATTTTTACGATCGCTAGTACACCTATCTGACTCTATGGTTCCTGAAGAATTGCTGCCGCCACTGTCACATTCATCTCTAAGTGACCTAAATGAATTAGCAACCTGTAGTCTAAAAGTATCATTTTTCTTAAGAACCATTTTCGTTGAACCCTTATTCACAACTTTCCAGTCGTCTTCATTATTCAATCGACCCTTCCTGGTTAACACCTCTACTTTACCTCTCAGATCCCTGTTCTCCTCAGCTAAGGATCTGACCTCCTGCCTGACTGCGGCCAACTCATTTCTTAAATTAAAAATGAGTTTGCTTGCGTCAGACGAGGACAAATCCCCAGCACAGCCACAAACAGCACCAACAACGACACAACTACCAACACCACTACCACTAACACCACCAGCACAAAGAACACCACCACTCTCCATTGTACTAAGTTTGGTCAAGATTAGAGCTACTGGAAGCACGTCCTCACTGGATGAACTCAGGAACTAAATATGTGTGTGTGTGTGTGTGTGTGTGTGTGTGTGTGTGTGTGTGTGTGTGTGTGTGTGTGTGTGTGTGTAATTGTTATTATATGTAATTATGGCCCGCTATATGTAATTTATTTTTATCTTTATTTTTATTATTATCATTATTACTACTATTAGTTTTTTTATCTTTTATTATTATTATTATTATTATTATTATTATTATTATTATTATTATTATTATTATTATTATTTAAACAATTTAGTCAATTATTGATTTTATTTCCCTTTGCGGCCAGCGTGTGGGGATTATCGACTGACCCCGGCTAGAAATTAAGATTGGTATCTCTTAATCCTTTGTAAATTCCTTTGTGGGCAGGTTTTTCTCCTATTCATATGTTCTTGTGTGATAGCTGTATCTCTTCTCATTGTAGTTTGAGAGGGTAGCCAGATAAGGTCATGAAATTCATAAGTACTTCAAATATATTTTCGTTGTTTTCATTTATGGGCTTTTCCTACCATGTTAGACTGTATGTTAATAGTTCAGTTTTATTAATATATATATATATATATATATATATATATATATATATATATATATATATATATATATATATATATATATATATATATATATGAATCCTTTTTTTTTTACCCCGACCGGGACTCGAACCTAGGACTTATGATTACTAAGTCAAGGCGCTACCACTACACCACAGAAGGTTAAAAGGAATCCAACCTTATAGCTTATATCTGCTATACTTAGGAATGAACGCATTCTAACTGAATGCCACTATGTTCATATTACAGATTCCCTCAACCTCACTCGTGGCTTCATTTTAGCATTTAATTCAATTCCCAATCTCATTCGGGCCTTGAAATTATCAAATAAGCACATTACATATGTGAAAACATGAATCATTTTTTTACCCCGACCGGGACTCGAACCTAGGACTTATGATTACTAAGTCAAGGCGCTACCACTACACCACAGAAGGTTAAAAGGAATCCAACCTTATAGCTTATATCTGCTATACTTAGGAATGAACGCATTCTAACTGAATGCCACTATGTTCATATTACAGATTCCCCAACCTCACTCGTGGCTTCATTTTAGCATTTAATTCAATTCCCAATCTCATTCGGGCCATGAAATTATCAAATAAGCACATTACATATGTGAAAACATGAATCATTTTTTTACCCCGACCGGGACTCGAACCTAGGACTTATGATTACTAAGTCAAGGCGCTACCACTACACCACAGAAGGTTAAAAGGAATCCAACCTTATAGCTTATATCTGCTATACTTAGGAATGAACGCATTCTAACTGAATGCCACTATGTTCATATTACAGATTCCCCAACCTCACTCGTGGCTTCATTTTAGCATTTAATTTAATTCCCAATCTCATTCGGGCCATGAAATTATCAAATAAGCACATTACATATGTGAAAACATGAATCATTTATTTACCCCGACCGGGACTCGAACCTAGGACTTATGATTACTAAGTCAAGACGCTACCACTACACCACAGAAGGTTAAAAGGAATCCAACCTTATAGCTTATATCTGCTATACTTAGGAATGAACGCATTCTAACTGAATGCCACTATGTTCATATTACAGATTCCCCAACCTCACTCGTGGCTTCATTTTAGCATTTAATTCAATTCCCAATCTCATTCGGGCCATGAAATTATCAAATAAGCACATTACATATGTGAAAACATGCATCATTTTTTTACCCCGACCGGGACTCGAACCTAGGACTTATGATTACTAAGTCAAGGCGCTACCACTACACCACAGAAGGTTAAAAGGAATCCAACCTTATAGCTTATATCTGCTATACTTAGGAATGAACGCATTCTAACTGAATGCCACTATGTTCATATTACAGATTCCCCAACCTCACTCGTGGCTTCATTTTAGCATTTAATTCAATTCCCAATCTCATTCGGGCCATGAAATTATCAAATAAGCACATTACGTATGTGAAAACATGAATCATTTTTTTACCCCGACCGGGACTCGAACCTAGGACTTATGATTACTAAGTCAAGGTGCTACCACTACACCACAGAAGGTTAAAAGGAATCCAACCTTATAGCTTATATCTGCTATACTTAGGAATGAACGCATTCATTTACCCCGGTCGGGGTAAAAAAAATTATTCATGTTTTCACATATGTAATGTGCTTATTTGATAATTTCATGGCCCGAATGAGATTGGGAATTGAATTAAATGCTAAAATGAAGCCACGAGTGAGGTTGGGGAATCTGTAATATGAACATAGTGGCATTCAGTTAGAATGCGTTCATTCCTAAGTATAGCAGATATAAGCTATAAGGTTGGATTCCTTTTAACCTTCTGTGGTGTAGTGGTAGCGCCTTGACTTAGTAATCATAAGTTCTAGGTTCGAGTCCCGGTCGGGGTAAAAAAATGATTCATGTTTTCACATATGTAATGCGCTTATTTGATAATTTCATGGCCCGAATGAGATTGGGAATTGAATTAAATGCTAAAATGAAGCCACGAATGAGGTTGGGGAATCTGTAATATGAACATAGTGGCATTCAGTTAGAATGCGTTCATTCCTAAGTATAGCAGATATAAGCTATAAGGTTGGATTCCTTTTAACCTTCTGTGGTGTAGTGGTAGCGCCTTGACTTAGTAATCATAAGTCCTAGGTTCGAGTCCCGGTCGGGGTAAAAAAATGATTCATGTTTTCACATATGTAATGTGCTTATTTGATAATTTCATGGCCCGAATGAGATTGGGAA
>JAXCGZ010023878.1:7500-15000 GCA_037179515.1 Halocaridina rubra
TATATATATGTATATATATATATATATATATATATATATATATATATATATATATATATATATATATATATATATATATATATATATATATATATATATATATATATATATATATATATATATATATATATATATATATATATATATATATATATATATATATATATATATATATATATATATATATATATATATATATATATATATATATATATATATATATATATATATATATATATATATATATATATATATATATATATATATATATATATATATATATATATATATATATATATATATATATATATATATATATATATATATATATATATATATATATATATATATATATATATATATATATATATATATATATATATATATATATATATATATATATATATATATATATATATATATATATATATATATATATATATATATATATATATATATATATATATATATATATATATATATATATATATATATATATATATATATATATATATATATATATATATATGAATCCTTTTTTGCCCCGACTGGGACTCGAACCTAGGACTTATAATTACTAAGTTAAGGCACTACCAACTATACACCAGAGAAGGTATAAAATGAATAAAACCTTGTAGCTTATATCTGCTATACATAGGGATGAACGCATTCTATTTGAATGCCACTATGGTCATATTACAGAGTCCCCAACCTCACTCGTGGCTTTATTTTAGCATTTAATTCAATTCCCAATCTCATTCGGGTCATACAATAACCAAGGAAGCACAGTACATATGTGAAAACATGAATCATCATTTACCACCGCGCGTTCAGTGACACACGGAATTGCTCCTCTTAAATTTTAGTTTCGAGTGACTAAAGTGCTTAGTGGAAAACTTTACCATAATTTCCAAAAATATGAAATCGTGCAGAGTATTGTGAGTACAAAAACTAATATTTGTTGTAAGGCGAGACTGTTCATATTAAAGGAAAAAAATTGAGAACTTTTTCGTGAGAAGAGAGAGAAGCTGCCGTCCAGTTTCTGCCTTGAGGGAAATCTAGAAGAGTTGCCAGACGTGGAGCCTCACACCACATTACCTAATTTTTTGTGTAAACTGGGGAAAGCTCTTGAGCCGTTTTACCTGATCCTGTGGTTCTATATATTGTTAAAAACAGTATCCTTCCCATTTATATTAACTAGTTAGTTAGTTTGATACACGAAAAAATTGAATAATAAAAGAAAAAAAAATTACCAAATACCCACCCGTCAACAGTACTGAGTTAAGTTGCCAAGTAGTACAGCAGTCCTATTTTCTTCATTTTTTTTTTTTGCTTTTCTTTTAGCTTTCTCGTTTGCTATTTTGTTATTTTGTATATATATTGAGTTAAATGTAAAGTCTAAATCCCGTGATAACATATCTTGGTTAGCAAGTCAGTTTATCAGTTAGGAAGAATATATAACAGAAACAGGTGGGTGCCACCTCGAACACAAATTCGAATTTTCCTTCAGGTTTGACTTTTGTTTTTCTTTTTCTTTTTATACGTAAATTACCATGGTCAAGTTTTTAAGTTAAGATGTGTGTTACCAGAAAGGAGACAAACTGAGTCACTAAATAGCACTTATATGGAGATATAAAAATTCTGTGTGAAGGTAAATTAGAAGTTTTTCTCTTTTCTTTTTTTTTTTTTTCCTCTTTCTCGTCTTCTTTCTATATTCTGTGAGAGGGAGAACATAAAAATGAAGCCATCTCTGTCCCAAACCTCTCCCACCCATGGGGTGGGAGAAGGGGTAGTCATCAGAGGACTTAAACAGAGAATCAAGAAGTTAGAGGAAATGGTTACAAGCCTTGATGATAAAATTCGGAATATGGATGGAGAAATGAAAGAGAATGAAACACTCAGAGAACAAATAAGATCTTTGGAGGAAGCAAATAAAGCACAAGGGCAGGAGAGAAAGGAACTAGAAAAAAGAATAAAGAAGCTGGAAGGGGAAAAGAGTCAACTAGAATCTAGAATTTCTAATCAAGAAGATAAAAACAAACAGCTAAATGACAACCTAAAGGAATTAGATGTTAGTTCACTGCTATCTTCTGAGAGAGACGAGATTGCTGCTTGGAATGTTCAGATTAAGGAAAACATTGAACAGTTCAGAAAAGAGTTCCAGGAGCTGAATATGGAAAATGATGCCATGAAAACGTCCTTTGCTGATGCACTAAAGGGGAATGTGGCAGTAAAAGAGGCTGTAAAGGTGGTGGCACTGGAAAACATACAAACAGTTGACTATAAAGAGACAGTAATCGAAAAAATGAAAGACGTTGTGATGGAAAGGGCAAACCCACTCATCAGACAGGCACTTGATAAGGAGAAGACAGTGGTAATCTCAGGCATAAGTGAATCCCAGGAGCCAACATGGCAGGGGAGACTTGAAGAAAATAAAGCTAGGGTTGTAGACCTGATAAGAAAGCTTGGAGTAGTATGTGGTCCTGAGGATATTGTAAACATACACCAACTAGGTAAATATTCGAGGGAAGGAAAGCCGAGACCAACAAAAGTAACCTTTGAGAGAGGGGAGACATGTAGGGAAATATTGTTGAGAAAAAAAAGTCTAAAAGACCTTCAAGAATGCAAAGAAGTGTTCATTAGACGATACAGAACACAGGAAGAGATGGGAAAGATCAAAAACTTGTTGCAAGAGGCAAGAAGGTTAAATGATGAAAGAAATGAAGAAGAGAAGAAAAATTTTCGTTACGGAATACTTCCAGACAAAGGGGAGATAAAGAAGATAATGACAGAAGATCAGGGGATGGGGCCTCATTAAGACTGTTATACACAAATGCTGATGGATTAGCTGGTAAGGCAGTAGAATTAAAAGATAGGATTCACAACAGTAAGGCAGATATAGTAGCAATTACAGAGACTAAGTTGAGTGAGGACATAAACAGTGTCACAGTTTTTCCTAAGGGCTTCAGAATACTAAGGGTCGAAAGATCTGAGAGGACTGGTGGAGGGATAGCACTGCTCATAAGTGAGAGGATTCAAGTTGAAGAGATAAACTTGGCTATAGAAAGTGAGTTCAGGGAATTTCTTGTTGCTCGCATAAATACTGGGTCAGAGAGCATTATAATAACTGTTGTATACAACCCACCAAGGAACCAAAATAGGCTTGAAATTTATGAGGAAAGTCATATAGGTACGATTGAAGTCATAAACTCAGTTGTTAACATGGCGCGGGAGAAAAAATGTAGGATTTTGATTATGGGAGACTTTAATCATAAAGAGATAGATTGGATAAATCTTGACCCACACAGTGGTGAGGACTCCTTTGGGGCAAGATTCCTAGATTGCGTACAAGGGAATTTCCTACACCAACATGTAATGGAACCAACAAGAGCCAGGGGTGGGGATGAGCCATCACTACTTGATCTGGTGTTCACAGATAATGTGTTGGATATTGAAAATATTGAGTATGAACCACCAATTGGAAAGAGTGACCACTGTGTGTTGTTGATGGAGTATATCATTGAAGACATTCTTCCTGAGAGTAGAGGCACTGAGGACATGAGGAGGAACTATCAGAAAGGAGATTACATCAAAATGAATGAGCTTTTTGCAGTTATTGACTGGAGAACCTTATTTTACAACAAATCTGTACAAGAAATGTATGACATCTTTTGTGAGAAATATGGGAAGATTGTAGATTGCTGCATACCTGTCACCAAAGTAGGTGTAATTCATGCCAGAGAGAAATGGTTCGATAATGGGTGTAAAAGAGCTAAGGAGTGGAGAGACAAATGCTGGAAAAGGTATAGGAGGAGAAAAAACATAAATGCCTGGCAAACCTACAAAAGAGCAAGAAATGACTACCTAAGTAAAAGGAGAGAGGCAGAGAAAGATTATGAGAGGGACATCACCAGGAAGGCGAAAGAAAATCCCAAGCTTTTCCACAGCTTTATCAGAGGAAAACTGAAGGTAAAAGAACAGGTTTTAAGGCTAAAGAGAGCGGATGGAAGCATCACTGAGACGGACGAAGAGATCTGCAAAGAATTGAACAAGGAGTTTCAGTCAGTATTTACAGTAGAAAATACCCCACCCCCTCAGATTGCAGTGATAGAAGCTCAAGGGCCGGTATTAGAGAACATCAACCTTACAGCCACAGAGGTATGCAAAGCGCTGATGGATTTAGATGTTCATAAAGCTACAGGTCCTGATGACATATCCCCTCATGTGCTTAAAAAATGCGCAAACACAATATCAGTGGCACTAAGTATCATATTTAAGGAGTCATTGGAGTCGGGGGAGATTCCAAGATGCTGGAAACAAGCAAATGTGATACCTATCTTCAAAAAGGGAAGGAGGGATACGGCTCTGAACTATAGACCAGTTTCCTTGACCAGCATAGTTTGCAAAGTTATGGAGAAACTACTAAGGAAACATATCTCTCTTCACTTGGAATCCTTCAACTTTTTGTCAGTGAGGCAACATGGCTTCAGAGAAGGAAGATCAACAGTAACAAACTTATTAGAATTTTATGATGAGGTAAGCCAAATCTTACAGGAAAGAGAGGGCTGGGCAGATTGCATATTCCTAGACTTCCAGAAAGCGTTTGACACTGTTCCACATGGGAGACTTATTAGGAAGCTGCAATCAATGGCTAGAATAGGTGGAAATGTCTTGGAATGGATAAAAACTTACTTAGAAGGAAGGGAACAGAGGGTTAGAGTAAGACACTCAGTGTCTGAATGGAGAAGAGTTAGTAGTGGAGTTCCACAGGGTTCAGTTTTAGGGCCACTTTTGTTCCTTGTATATGTAAATGACCTACCAGAGTCTGTAAATTCATTCATGAATATGTTTGCAGATGATGCAAAGATTGTGAAGAAAGTAAAAAACGAGAACAATGGTAGAGAACTTCAGGAGGATCTAAATAATCTGCATGAGTGGTCAGAAAAGTGGCTAATGAAATTCAATACCTCAAAATGTAAGGTAATGAGAATGGGTACAAGTGCAAGAAGGCCCAAGCTTGACTACTCGGTGGCTGGAGTACAACTTCAGGAGACAGAAAATGAGAGAGATCTAGGAGTAAACATATTGGCAGATTTGTCTCCAGAAATACATATAAATGGCGTAGTAAGGGCAGCATATGCATTCTTATCAAATGTAAGGGTAGCCTTCAGGCACATGGACAAGGAAATGTTCAGAAATATTTATGTAACCTATGTGAGGCCAAAACTCGAATATGCAGCCCCCTTTTGGAATCCGCACTTGAAAAAGCACATAGCTAAGCTTGAAAAAGTTCAAAGACATGCCACAAAACTGGTGCCAGAAATACGCAATCTCGGTTATGATGAGAGGCTGAGGGAATTAGACTTGCCATCACTCGAAGCTAGAAGAGTAAGGGGGGATATGGTGACAGTCTTTAAATTCCTTCATGGTTATGATAGAGTGGATAGGGATCGATATTTCGATATGGCTGGCTCTAGAACTAGAGGTCATAGTTTGAAGCTTCGGAAGAAAACTTGTTTGCAGGATGTAAGGAAATACTTTTTCAGTGTAAGAGTAGTTGATAATTGGAATTCGCTAAGCGAGGAGGTAGTTAATGCTACCTCAATCCATAGTTTTAAGGACAGGTATGATAAGTATCACTAAGTCTAAAAATGGAACCGATCAGGAGACGGGAAGATACGAGCTTTGGGCTCTTTCCCGTAAACACAATTAGGTAATCACAATTAGGTAATCACCACGACCGGAACTCGAACATAGGACTTATAATTACTAAGTCAAGGCGCTACCAACTACACACCATTGAAGGTATAAAAGGAATCAAACCTTATAGCTTATATCTGCTATACTTAGGGATGAACGCATTCTATCTGAATGCCACTATGATCATATTACAGATTCCCTAACCTTACCCGTGGCTTCAATTTAGCATTTATTTCAATTCCCAATCTCATTTGGGTCATACAATATCCAAGCAAGCACATTACATACTGAAAATATGAATCATTTTTACCCCGACCGGGGCTCGAACCTACGACTTATAATTACTAAGTCAAGGCGCTACCAACTACACACCACAGAAGGTATGAAAGGAATCCAACCTTATAGCTTATATATGCTATACTTAGGGGTGAACACATTATATCTGAATGCCACTATGTTCATATTACAGATTCCCCAAACTCATTCGTGGCTTCAGTTTAGCATATAATTCAATTCCCAATCTCATTTGGGTCATACAATAACCAAGCAAGCACATTATATATGTGAAAACATGAATCATTTTTTACGCCGACCAGGCCTCGAACCTAGGACTTATAATTACTAAGTCAAGGCGCTACCAACTACACACCACAGGTATAAAAGAAATCCATCCTTATAGCTTATATCTTCTATACTTAGGGATGAATGCATTCTATCTGAATGCCACAATGTTCATATTACAGATTCCCCAACCTCACTCGTGGCTTCATTTTCGCATTTAATTCAATTCCCAATCTCATTCGAGCTATACAATAACCAATTAAGCACATTGCATATGTGAAAACATGAATTATTTTTTACCCCGACCAGGACTCGAACCTAGGACTTATAATTACTAAGTCAAGCCGCTACCAACTACACACCACAGAAGGTTAAAAGGAATCCAACCTTAAAGCTTATATCTTCTATACTTAGGGATGAACACACATGAACGCCACTATGTTCAAATTACCGATCCCCAAACTCACTCGTGGCTTCATTTTCTCATTTAATTCAATTCCCAATCTTATTCGGGTCATGCAATAACAAATTAAGCACATTACATATGAGAAAACATGAATAATTGCTTACGCCGACTAGGACTCGTACCTAGGACTTATAAATACTAAGTCAAGGCTCTACTAGCTACACACCACAAAAGGTTAAAAGGAATCCAACCTTATAGCTTATATATGCCATACTTAGGAATGAACGCATTCTATATGAATGCCACTATGTTCAAATTACAGATCCCCAACCTCACTCGTGGCTAAATTTTCGCATTTAATTCAATTCCCAATCATATTCGGGCTATGCAATAACAAATTAAGCACATTACATAAGAGAAAACATGAATAATTTTTTACCCCGACCGTGACTCGAACCTAGGACTTCCAATTACTAAGTCAAGGCGCTACCAACTACACATCACAGAAGGTATAAAAGAAATCCAACCTTATAGCTTATAAGGCTCGAGTCCCGGTCGGGGTAAAAAATGATTCATGTTTTCACATATGTAATGTGCTTAATTGGTTATTGTATAGCCCGAAAGAGATTGGGAATTGAATTAAATGCAAAAATGAAGCCAAGAGTGATGTTGGGGAATCTGTATGTTTTCACATATGTAATGTGCTTGATTGGATATATTGTATGACCCAAATGAGATTGGGAATTGAATTAAATGCTAAAATGAAGCCACGAGTGAGCTTGGGGAATATGTAATATGAACATAGTGGCATTCAGATAGAATGCGTTCATCCC
>JAXCGZ010023878.1:20000-22693 GCA_037179515.1 Halocaridina rubra
TATAAATCCTATTTCAAGTAACGGTGGGGAAAAAAAATGATTCATGTTTTCACATATGTAATGTGCTTGCTTGGTTACTGTATGACCCGAATGAGATTGGGAATTGAATTAAATGCTAAAATGAAGCCACGAGTGAGGTTGGGGAATCTGTAATATGAACATAGTTGCATTCAGATAGAATGCGTTCATCCCTATGTATTGCAGATATAAGCTATAAGGCTGGATTCCTTTTATGCCTTCTGTGGTGTGCAGTTGGTAGCTCCTTGACTAAGTAATTACAAGTCCTAGGTTCGAGTACCGGTCTGATTAAAAACTGATTCATGTTTTTACATATGTAATATGCTTGCTTGGTTATTGTATGACCCGAATGAGATTGGGTTTTGAATTAATTGCTAATATGAAGCCACGAGTGAGGTTGGGGACTCTGTAATATGAACATAGTGGCATTTAGATAGAATGCGTTCATCCCTAAGTATAGCAGATATAAGCTATAATGTTGGATTCCTTTTATACCTTCTGTGGTGTGTAGTTGGTAGCGTCTTGACTTAGTAATTATAAGTCGTAGGTTCGAGTCCCGGTCTGGGTAAAAAATGATTCATGCTTTAAAATATGTAATGTGCTTGCTTTGTTATTGTATGACCCGAATGAGATTGGGAACTGAATTAAATGCTAAAATGAAGCCACGAGTGAGGTTGGGGAATCTGTAATATGAACATAGTGGCATTCAGATAGAATGTGTTCATCCCTAAGTATAGCAGATATAAGGTATAAGCTTGGATTCCTTTTATGCATTTTGTGGTGTGTAGTTGGTAGCGCCTTGACTTAGTAATATATGTCCTAGGTACGAGTCCCGGTCGGGGTAAAAAATGATTCATGTTTTCACATATGTAATGTGCTTGCTTGGTTATTGTATGAACCGAGTGAGATTGGGAATTGAATTAAATGCTAAAATGAAGCCACGAGTGAGGTTGGGGAATCTGTAATATGAACATAGTGGCATTTAGATATAATACGTTCATCCCGAAGTATAGCAGATATAAGCTATAAGGTTGGATTCCTTTTATAACTTCTGTGGTGTGTAGTTGGTAGCGCCTTGACTTAGTAATTATAAGTCCTAGGTTCGAGTCCCGGTCGGGGTAAAAAATGATTATTGTTTTCACATATGTAATGTTCTTGCTTGGTAATTGTATACCCGAATGAGATTGGGAATTTAATTAAATGGTAAAATGAATCCACGAGTGAGGTTGGGGAATCTGTAATATGGACATAGTGGCATTAAGATAGAATGCGTTCATCCCTAAGTATAGCAGATAAAAGCTATAATGTTGGATTCCTTTTATACCGTCTGTTGTGTGTAGTTGGTAGCGCCTTGACTTTGTAATTATTAGTCCGGGCGGGGTAAAAAATGATTAATATTTTCACATATGTTATGTGCTTGCTTGGTTATTGCATGACCCGAATGAGATTGGTAATTGAATTAAATGCTAAAATGAAATCACGAGTGAGGTTGGAGTATCTGTAATATGAACATAGTGGCATCCAGATAGAATGCGTTCATCCCCAAGTATAGCAGATATAAGCTATAAGGTTGGATTCCTTTTATACCTCCTGTGGTGTGTAGTTGGTAGCGCCTTGACTTAGTAATTATAAGTTCTAGGTTCGAGTCCCGGTAGGCTTAAGAAATGATTCATGTTTTCACATATATAATGTGCTTGCTTGGTTATTGTATGACCCGAATGAGATTGGGAATTGAATTAAATGCTAAAATGAAGCCACGAGGGAGTTTGGGGAATCTGTAACATGAACATAGTTGCATTCAGACAGAATGCGTTCATCCGTAAGTATAGCAGATATAAGCTAGAAAGGTTGGATTCCTTTTATACCTTCTGTGGTGTGTAGTTGGTAGCGCCTTGACTTAGTAATTATAAGTCTTAGGTTCGAGTCCTGGTCGGGGTAAAAAATGATTATTATTTTCAAATATGTAATGTGCTTGCTTGGTTATTGTATAACCCGAATGAGATTGGAAATTGCATTAAATGCTATAATGAAGCCACAAGTGAGGTTTGGGTATCTGTAATAAGAACATAGTGGCATTCAGATAGAATTCGTTCATCCCTAAGTATAGCAGATATAAGCTATAAGGTTGGATTCCTTTTATAACTTCTGTGGTGTGTAGTTGGTAGTGCCTAGACTTAGAAATTATAAGTCCTACGTTCGAGTCCCGGTCGAGGTAAAAAATGATTTATGTTTTCACATATGTAATGTGCTTGCTTGGTTTTATATATATATATATATATATATATATATATATATATATATATATATATATATATATATATGTATATGTATATATATATATATATATATATATATATATATATATATATATATATATAGTATATAATATATATACATATATATATATATATATATATATATATATATATATATATATATATATATATATATATATATATATATATATTATATATATATATATATATATATATATATATATATATATATATATATATATATATATATATATATATATATATATATATATATATATATATATATATCTTCTTCTTCTTCGTCTACATCTTTTCCCACTTTTATGTGGGGTCGATGTTTCTGGCCAGTTATCTGTACTGGCCATATTTTGGTTTTGGCAAAATTTTTTATGGCCGGAT
>JAXCGZ010023879.1:0-2500 GCA_037179515.1 Halocaridina rubra
GTGTGCGCGCGCTCACACACTACGCTTACATTTTTTTTATGAATTTGAAATAAGTGAATCCCTTGTAAAAGCTCTGTACTTTCGTAAGTATATTTAACTTATGGAAGATATGAGTTGATTAAACATATTTTGAAGCTTTATGTAACGATATTCTTTACTTAACGGTATCAGTAACTCTAATATTTAGTAGGTCTCCCAATAGTGAAATCTATTTATTAGCGCTCTTTATGCACATTAACACATTTATCCTACCTTACAAGTAGGCTGGTATGTATAATGGTA
Source organism: Halocaridina rubra (assembly GCA_037179515.1). NCBI lineage: Eukaryota > Metazoa > Arthropoda > Malacostraca > Decapoda > Atyidae > Halocaridina > Halocaridina rubra. The sequence continues at coordinate 283 of JAXCGZ010023879.1, forward strand.
ATTAGAACATGTTTTAGACTTCATAATATGTAATTATTGCAATAATTTACATATTCAGAATTAGAGTACAATTGTTAATTTCAAAAAATCGCAAGGGAATACAGAAAAAAATTCCAGTTTTAATATTAACTCGCCGCAATGAAGGTGGAATTGGCTTCTCAATTTATTCATTAATGAAGATGACAATTTATTACTGTAGATACTGGCAAGTAGGTTCCCAAACTGCTTTGCCTTCAAAAAGCTTCCAATTATATTATCATCATATCATTAATAGATCACGGTAAAGATACTCCAGAGTCTAACTAAAACTGTCTTCTCTTCAATTCTCTTTTCTGATTTTGGTATTGGTTCACAGAATAGATACATAAAAATATCATTTAAATAGGTTCCTAAGTAGGTAACACATCCAAGAATATAAAGATTACTTACATACCAATTACCTAAGGTTCATATCCTCTGTTGACACATAGTTAGATGTCTTTGCAAGTCTCTGAACTAGTTAATAAATGGTTGTCCAATATGAATACCTAAATTCAGTTATCCAGCTAGGTTCCCTGACAGGCACCAGTTTTAAGTTAATGGAGCTAATATACAAGCTAATACCTAATTTGCATTATTCGGATTAGCACTCACGCATATACCAGTGGCATTATCACGAGCATTCTTTAAATAGCATAAATTTATAAACAGGTGTTCAAACAGGCACCTCCTCTGAGTTTGTAATGATTATTTACATGTCATTACCAAAATTCATCTTTCAATTTGGTTCCCGAATAGGAACCAGTGCCATTCTCACGGAATATTAATTACGTACCAATAATAGCAGCTGAAAATACTCAAATATTGACATTAGGTTTAATTTTTAGCTAAAGAGTTGTCATAAATCGTCATACAAAATAAATATTCATAACTCACTTGATGATCATTTGTCACTTGTCAGTAAATACTGAATGTATTGTACCATATTGATATCGTTTGATATCAATTCAATAATATAACTTTTTATCACTCCAATTATTTCTTTTGATATTATTCACCTTATTTCATTTGATAACAGTACATTTTCATGTCAAATATTTATATTATTTGATAGCAGACAAGTCATAACATATTATAATGAACCAGTGATGTCCCATGTTAGTCAGATATCTTTTTATGTCACAAATACAGGTACAGTTTGATGCTACCCCAATACTACAATTTAATATCAAAAACAGTGATATTATTTGATGTGTCTGGTAATATAATTTGCTACTATTCTGAATGTATAATGCTATATTAATCCAATTACATAATTTGATGTAAGTATAATATAAATGCTATACACCAGTGGCTCTAAATATTGCTTCGGTGAGGTTTTCGGGGGATTTGTGAAGTCGAGAGAGGGTGTCTACTGCTCCAAAAACATTCATTATTCAGATAAAATAATAAAGGCTGTTTTTTTCTTTACTTAAAATGTGCTGTCATATATGTATTTTTGAATTGCCCACGCACAAAAAAAAAAAAAAAAGCATCTTGTTAACATGAAATTATGACACTACAAATTTCCTTTACACTGGATTGGATGGATTCGGTTTTACGTCACGAACTCCCTTTTCTACTAAGGGCTAGAACGGTTTTACTATAATTTCCATCAGTACTTCGCAGAACCTCACGTACAGAAATAGAACTGCAATTCTGAAGAAAAATTAAATGGATATATATATGTTGATGAAAAACACTTGATCTATTGTTGTGCATCCCAAGGGTGACTGAATCACTATATACAAAATATTTACTTTGTTATTGCAGGACGCGGTAGTGTTGTGGTTAGGTCACTTGATTCGGGAAGTGACACACCCGCGATCGAGCTCTCCGCTGATTATTGGGAATTGCATCCAGCCTTAATTCCTCAGCTCCAACTCGTCTGTGTCCTCACCCATTCTGGGGATTACAAGAAAGATGGAATATAAGCACCGATGAATATAAAATTATTATTAGATCCAGGATGTCTAGTCTGTGACAGAGCTGAAATATGAAGCATAATTTAATTTTGAAAACAATATATGTATAAGAAAAAATGCCTTTAAAATTTGAAGTTTATTGTAAAAAGGCTCTCATCAGTAATAATAATAATAATTATAATAATAATAATAATAATAATAATAATAATAATAATAATAATAATAATAATAATAATAATAATAATAATAATAATAATAATAATAATAATAATAAT